>JAJJWW010010469.1:604816-906071 GCA_023531295.1 Papaver armeniacum
AAGGGATTCTTGGTGTTTTTTCCCTAATGCCCTGCTATTCACCGGCCAAAAAAAGTGAATGAATTTTATTTATCTGTTTTAGTAAGGTAATGAATTTTACTAAGTTTAACTACACTTAACAAAAAGCGACCATGGATTCCGTGGTTGTCATTGCATCTTTAGCTCGTCCGTTTTTGGTGAATCTGGGTCCTATGGCTGGAGGGTTCAAGTTTCAGTTGTTGAAAGTGAGTATTATGCTAGTGATACATGATGTTTATGTGACTGCTATATTTTCTGAGAACCTGATCAAGACTAAAGAGGTGAGTTTCGAAACTAATTGATCAGTCAACCTTCACATGCTTAACTATTAGCGTAACTGTATACGTCAGTTAGCTATACAGTTTGTTGTCAGACAAGTCTTGCTTACAGTGTTCGCTGGAAACCTCTTTCGGTATCTCGCGTACTTAAGAACATAGCTACGACAGAGAGATAGAGAGATAAAGGGAGGACAGAAGGAGGGTGTAATAGAGGGCAAATGCCCATTACCCAAGTTTCCCTAGTGCTCATGTTTGGTGATTGGATGACTTAACGACTAAATGCATGACGTAATAAATACACTGTTTGGCCAATGAATACATAATTGATACGGATTGTTAGTCGTAATATGCTCCTCTCTGGTCTGCGTTGTGTTTCCTTTTAATTTCATATTTGATAAGAAATCCAACCCCAATTCATCAAATAACCAATTTATAAGGAAAGAGAAATTCTAAAAGACAGCAAATAAATCGAGATTTTTTTTGAGAAGAGACGGTTTATTAGATTTTTTTTTTTTTTTTTTTTGATCGGTGTTTATTAGATTTTATTAGAAGATGAAAAAAAAAGAAGTACGGAGAGGAAGAGCCACAGAAATTGCATCAAACGGGCCAAGTAGATCTATGATCTGCATTGCCGAACAAACAAAGATAGACATGGTCACATGGATACGGTTCGAACCTCCTGATAACTATAAAAAATATGAACGAAGTACCTTTTCAGTAATATTAAGGTCTAATGATTTTGTTTAACTCTAACAGACCCCATTTATATCGAGACTCAATTATTGATACATCCATATGTAGGAATTACCTATAGGTACTAAGTTTAGGAACCATTTTTTTTTGGGACCATGGTTTTTTGCAGGGGACCATGGTCTTATTAGGCCACCTTCCCTATAGTTATAAGGGGTGTCCTAAAGTGTGGAAATGACTAACCTATCCTTAACCTAATTTAATTTAAAACTAACCTAATTATCATATACTCCCTCCGTCCCTATTATATATGTGGAATATTGGATTTTCCTAGTCCCACTAGATAGGCGGAATTATAGTTCCAAGGTATTTTTTGACATATATACCCTTATTTATGTTGTATGAGAATTTGTATTGAGAATAAGATAAGGGGTATAGACAAGAAAAAACAAGCAAATTTATAAAATCCATGCATTTTCTTATTCTAAGAGATTTCATCTTCTCCGCCTATATATTAGGGACGGAGGGAGTATATATATATATATATAATCACAACCTCCTCCCGCCGCCCCCACCACCACCTCCGACTACCACCGAGAGAAAATTTTCAATTTTTGGTAACTAATCATTGCTAATCATACTAATCATTACTAATCATTAAGTTGGTCATAAATTTGGGAAAGTTCTTTTTAGTAACTAATCATTATTAATCATATTAATCATTACTAATTATTAAGTTCGGTTGTTGGTAATAAATTTGGGAAACCGAACTTCTTACTGGTAACTAATCATTACTAATCATTAAGTTCGGTTCTTGGTAATAAATTTGGGAAACCGAACTTTAAGTTGGGTTTGATCCAGTGTTCTGAAAACCGGCCCGGACCGGCCGGTCGGACCGGTGAACCGGCGACCCATTCAATTTTGCGGTCCGATTCAACCCTGACCCACTAATTTTGTCAAAAACCGTTCTCTTTTTTAACGTCTGACCGGCCGATCCGACCGGTAGACCGTGCAACCCAGTCTGAATCGAATCGGTTTGACCACTCGCCATTACAAGGTAAAGATGAAAATCTAAAAATTCATTCAAAGATTTTGTTTAAAGATTCAAATAGAGAGAAAACTATTTTGAAGGATCAAACAGATGAAAAACACAAAATCAGAAGTAAGCTTGTAGGCAGATTTCATTCTTCCAACAAAAGAAATGTTTGTTACAATAAATCTTCTTGCTGTAAATGTTTGTGATGTAAAACATTTCTTGAATTTCTGTCGAAGCTACGGTTTTAGATGAGAGATACAGTATTGTGAGGGTGCAGAGGGTTAGAGAGAGATGGGGTAAGATGTGAGATAGAAGAAGACGGCTGCTTTAGAGATTAGGGTTATTGGTCGAAATGCAAATAACTAAAATAGGAGAGGCAAATGTGTCCTGATAAGTCCTTCTTTATAATGAGTCCACGTGCCAATCCTCTTTGATTGTGGCTCCACGTGCAAACGTATAAAAAAGTTAATCTAAATATCTTTCTTTTACATTGACAGAAGTAGTTTATTACCATATGTATAAATATATATGACCCGGTGAACCCGAGTTGAATTACTGGTTGAACCATTGAACCTTGACCCGCTAATTTTCCCGTTCGACGTCTGAGCCGGTTTTCAGAAAATTGGTTTGATCGTAAAAAGTCTTAATTTTTTTTTGTAACCGAACTATTTAGTTCGGTTTGATCGCAAGGAAAGTTTTCAATTTTTGGTAACCGAACTTCTTACTGGTAACTAATCATTACTAATCATTACTAATCATTAAGTTCGGTTCTTGGTAATAAATTTGGGAAACCGAACTTTAAGTTGGGTTTGATCCAGTGTTCTGAAAACCGGCCCGGACCGGCCGGGTCGGACCCGGTGAACCGGCGACCCATTCAATTTTGCGGTCCGATTCAACCCTGACCCACTAATTTTGTCAAAAACCGTTCTCTTTTTAAAACCGTCGACCCGACGGCCGATCCGCCCAGGACCAGTGCAACCCAAGATGAATCGAATCTGGTTTGACCCACTGCCATTCAAGTAAAGATGAAAATCTAAAAATTCATTCAAAGATTTTGTTTAAAGATTCAAATAGAGAGAAAACTATTTTGAAGGATCAAACAGATGAAAAACACAAAATCACCGTAAGCTTGTAGGCAGATTTCATTCTTCCAACAAAAGAAATGTTTGTTACAATAAATCTTCTTGCTGTAAATGTTTGTGATGTAAAACATTTCTTGAATTTCTGTCGAAGCTACGGTTTTAGATGAGAGATACAGTATTGTGAGGGTGCAGAGGGTTAGAGAGAGATGGGGTAAGATGTGAGATAGAAGAAGACGTCTGCTTTAGAGATTAGGGTTATTGGTCGAAATGCAAATAACTAAAATAGGAGAGGCAAATGTGTCCTGATAAGTCCTTCTTTATAATGAGTCCACGTGCCAATCCTCTTTGATTGTGGCTCCACGTGCAAACGTATAAAAAAGTTAATCTAAATATCTTTCTTTTACATTGATGAAGTAGTTTATTACCATATGTATAAATATATATGACCCGGTGAACCCGAGTTGAATTCTTGGTTGAACCATTGAACCTTGACCCGCTAATTTTCCCGTTCGACGTACGAGCGGGTTTGGAAAATTGGTTTGATCGTAAAAAGTCTTAATTTTTTTTTGTAACCGAACTATTTAGTTCGGTTTGATCGCAAGGAAAGTTTTCAATTTTTGGTAACCGAACTTCTTACTGGTAACTAATCATTACTAATCATTACTAATCATTAAGTTCGGTTCTTGGTAATAAATTTGGGAAACCGAACTTTAAGTTGGGTTTGATCCAGTGTTCTGAAAACCGGCCCGGACCGGCCGGTCGGACCGGTGAACCGGCGACCCATTCAATTTTGCGGTCCGATTCAACCCTGACCCACTAATTTTGTCAAAAACCGTTCTCTTTTTTAAAAACCGTCTGACCCGGCCGATCCGACCGGTAGACCGTGCAACCCAGTACGAATCTGAACTGGTTTGACCCACTGCCATTACAGTAAAGATGAAAATCTAAAAATTCATTCCAAGATTTTGTTTAAAGATTCAAATAGAGAGAAAACTATTTTGAAGGATCAAACAGATGAAAAACACAAAATCACCGTAAGCTTGTAGGCAGATTTCATTCTTCCAACAAAAGAAATGTTTGTTACAATAAATCTTCTTGCTGTAAATGTTTGTGATGTAAAACATTTCTTGAATTTCTGTCGAAGCTACGGTTTTAGATGAGAGATACAAGATTGTGAGGGTGCGAGAGGTTAGAGAGAGATGGGGTAAGATGTGAGATAGAAGAAGACGTCTGCTTTAGAGATTAGGGTTATTGGTCGAAATGCAAATAACTAAAATAGGAGAGTCAAATGTGTCCTGATAAGTCCTTCTTTATAATGAGTCCACGTGCCAATCCTCTTTGATTGTGGCTCCACGTGCAAACGTATAAAAAAGTTAATCTAAATATCTTTCTTTTACATTGACAGAAGTAGTTTATTACCATATGTATAAATATATATGACCCGGTGAACCCGAGTTGAATCACTGGTTGAACCATTGAACCTTGACCCGCTAATTTTCCCGTTCGACGTCTGAGCCGGTTTTCAGAAAATTGGTTTGATCGTAAAAAGTCTTAATTTTTTTTTGTAACCGAACTATTTAGTTCGGTTTGATCGCAAGGAAAGTTTTCAATTTTTGGTAACCGAACTTCTTACTGGTAACTAATCATTACTAATCATTAAGTTCGGTTCTTGGTAATAAATTTGGGAAACCGAACTTTAAGTTGGGTTTGATCCAGTGTTCTGAAAACCGGCCCGGACCGGCTGGTCGGACCGGTGAACCGGCGACCCATTCAATTTTGCGGTCCGATTCAACCCTGACCCACTAATTTTGTCAAAAACCGTTCTCTTTTTTAAAAACCGTCTGACCCGGCCGATCCGACCGGTAGACCGTGCAACCCAGTACGAATCTGAACTGGTTTGACCCACTGCCATTACAGTAAAGATGAAAATCTAAAAATTCATTCAAAGATTTTGTTTAAAGATTCAAATAGAGAGAAAACTATTTTGAAGGATCAAACAGATGAAAAACACAAAATCACCGTAGTAAGCTTGTAGGTGATTTCATTCTTCCAACAAAAGAAATGTTTGTTACAATAAATCTTCTTCTTTGTAAATGTTTGTGATGTAAAACATTTCTTGAATTTGTCATGAAGCTACGGTTTTTAGATGAGAGATACAGTATTGTGAGGGTGCAGAGGGTTAGAGAGAGATGGGGTAAGATGTGAGATAGAAGAAGACGGCTGCTTTAGAGATTAGGGTTATTGGTCGAAATGCAAATAACTAAAATAGGAGAGGCAAATGTGTCCTGATAAGTCCTTCTTTATAATGAGTCCACGTGCCAATCCTCTTTGATTGTGGCTCCACGTGCAAACGTATAAAAAGTTAATCTAAATATCTTTTACATTGACCGAAGTAGTTTATTACCATATGTATAAATATATATGACCCGGTGAACCCGAGTTGAATTACTGGTTGAACCATTGAACCTTGACCCGCTAATTTTCCCGTTCGACGTCTGAGCCGGTTTTCAGAACATTGGTTTGATCGTAAAAAGTCTTAATTTTTTTTTTGTAACCGAACTATTTAGTTCGGTTTGATCGCAAGGAAAGTTTTCAATTTTTGGTAACCGAACTTCTTACTGGTAACTAATCATTACTAATCATTAAGTTCGGTTCTTGGTAATAAATTTGGGAAACCGAACTTTAAGTTGGGTTTGATCCAGTGTTCTGAAAACCGGCCCGGACCGGCTGGTCGGACCGGTGAACCGGCGACCCATTCAATTTTTGCGGTCCGATTCAACCCACGACCCACTAATTTTGTCAAAAACCGTTCTCTTTTTTTAAAAACCGTCTGACCCGGCCGATCCGACCGGTAGACCGTGCAACCCAGTACGAATCTGAACTGGTTTGACCCACTGCCATTACAGTAAAGATGAAAATCTAAAAATTCATTCAAAGATTTTGTTTAAAGATTCAAATAGAGAGAAAACTATTTTGAAGGATCAAACAGATGAAAAACACAAAATCACCGTAAGCTTGTAGGCAGATTTCATTCTTCCAACAAAAGAAATGTTTGTTACAATAAATCTTCTTGCTGTAAATGTTTGTGATGTAAAACATTTCTTGAATTTCGTCAAGCTACGGTTTTAGATGAGAGATACTGATATTGTGAGGGTGCAGAGGGTTAGAGAGAGATGGGGTAAGATGTGAGATAGAAGAAGACGGCTTCTTTAGAGATTAGGGTTATTGGTCGAAATGCAAATAACTAAAATAGGAGAGGCAAATGTGTCCTGATAAGTCCTTCTTTATAATGAGTCCACGTGCCAATCCTCTTTGATTGTGGCTCCACGTGCAAACGTATAAAAAAGTTAATCTAAATATCTTTCTTTTACATTGACAGAAGTAGTTTATTACCATATGTATAAATATATATGACCCGGTGAACCCGAGTTGAATTACTGGTTGAACCATTGAACCTTGACCCGCTAATTTTCCCGTTCGACGTCTGAGCCGGTTTTCAGAACATTGGTTTGATCGTAAAAAGTCTTAATTTTTTTTTGTAACCGAACTATTTAGTTCGGTTTGATCGCAAGGAAAGTTTTCAATTTTTGGTAACCGAACTTCTTACTGGTAACTAATCATTACTAATCATTAAGTTCGGTTGTTGGTAATAAATTTGGGAAACCGAACTTGATCGTAAAAAGTTTTGATTTTTTTTTTGTAACCGAACTATATAGTTCGGTTTGATCGGAAGGAAATTTTTCAATATTTTGTACCCGAACTTCTTACTGGTAACTAATCATTACTAATCATACTAATCATTACTAATCATTAAGTTCGGTTCTTGGTAATAAATTTGGGAAACCGAACTTGATCATAAAAAGTCTTAAATATTTTTTGTAACCGAACTATTTAGTTCGGTTTGATCGCAAGGAAAATTTTCAATTTTTTGTAACCGAACTTCTTACAGGTAGTTAATCATTACTACTCATTAAGTTCGGTTGTTGGTAATAAATTTGGGAAACCGAACTTTCGGTTTGATCGTAAAAAGTTTTAATTTTTTTGTAACCGAACTATATAGTTCGGTTTGATCGGAAGGAAATT
Source organism: Papaver armeniacum (assembly GCA_023531295.1). NCBI lineage: Eukaryota > Viridiplantae > Streptophyta > Magnoliopsida > Ranunculales > Papaveraceae > Papaver > Papaver armeniacum. The sequence goes on from JAJJWW010010469.1 coordinate 612,004, forward strand.
TTTTTAATTTTTTGTAACCGAACTTCTTACTGGTAACTAATCAACACTAATCATACTAATCATTACTTAATCATTAAGTTCGATTCTAGGTAATAAATTTGGGAAACGGGTTTGATAAGTAACCCAACTTCTTATTGGAACTAATCATTACTAATCATACTAATCATTAACTAATTTTTTTTGTAATAGAATAACTAATTATTACTAATCATACTAATCATTAACTATTTATTTTTTTGTAATAGATTAACTAATTATTAATAATCATACTAATCACTAATCATACTAATCATTAACTAATTTTTTACTAATAGAGTAATTAATTATTACTAATCATACTAATCACTAATCATTACTAATCATACTAATCATTAACTAATAACTAATTAATCGTTAAGCAAAACATTTAATAAAGGAGGGTTAGTTTGGTATTAAGAAAAACATTTGGATAAGGGGTGACTTAGGATTACTTGTAACGTCTTGCCTAAAATAGAATCATGGTCCCCCACAAAAAAACCATGGTCCCCAAAAAATGATTCTAGTTTAGTGAGACTAGTTAGTGGCAGGTCCACCCACTAAAGCCCAGTAACTAGAGGTCCATAATAAAAAGAAAACATAAAAAAGGACCCAATTTTTTAATCCCAGGTCCTGTACACGTGCGGACACTACACCATTTTTAGGGATTAGCAACGGAGCCTGGACGTTGCTGACCGGGGTCGCAACGGCAGGTTGACGTTTCAAAACACGGTGTTGCATTTTTCGCAACGGCATAAGCTCCGTTGCGACTCTTGGTCAGCAACGGGGATTCGCAGCGTCTTGTCGTGTTGCTATGATTTGTTTATTCGCAACCAAGGTCTGCCGTTGCTAAGCTGTTTCTAATTACAGGAATACCCCTACCCGGAACTAAAATGTTATTGGTTCTGGTTCTGGTTCTGGTTCTAATTTAGCAACAGACCAAAGACGTTGCTAATATTTTGCAACATAAAAAAAAAAGGTCAAATCTTTATTGACCTAGTCAAAATCCATTTCCCCCCACATTTCCCCCCCTGCAGTTTCCCAGTTCCCCATATTCATCATTTCCACAGATATACATTCATTCATTCAACATACATTCATTCATTCATTCAACATACAAAACTGTATCATATTATGAAAAATGGATTCTTCAATTGATGTTAACAAAAAGTATGAGTATTTGATACAAATGTATACACATTAGAAACATACTTGGTTCCTAAGTTCAGTTCATGGAAAGTTACGAAATTCCTAAGTTCTTCTAACTTAAATCATTATAAGGAGATACTACATAAACTTACAAATCTTGCAGTTGCTCCTACATAAACTTACAAATCCAGTATGCTTAAACTGTGTTGTTATTTCATCTTCAAACTTTGAACTGCATAAAGTTATAAAGATTGAGTCAAAGACTAATAAAGAAATAATAGGCTATATAAGCAAATCAAAAGAACCCAAATACTTCGCACTAACACGTAGCTCATGCAAGAGATTGATAGTATCAAATTACACTCAAATTTACATCTGCACTCACCGTGGAAATGGCTACTAGTTTACCTCAAAAAAAAACCACCTCCTTGGTTTCTCTTCATTACATGGCAAAACTACAATGCTACAAAAAGTTTGGACACCCTAATTCCATCAAACTCAACAAACATCTAGAAACTAACTAAGTTTGAGTAATCTAACCATACGCAAATCACAAAAACAACAGAAACCCTAGAAATTGAAAGAAAAAGAAAGAAGATGAATACCCATATATAGATTCTCCACCTCTGACAGTCCCAGTAGGATCTCCTCCTTGTACAATAAAATCCTAATTCATAGACACAAGTTGAAGGAGTACAAAGTGAATGGAAATTCACAGGTTGGTGCAGAATTTATGAGGACCCAGACAGCACAGGACATAAGCTTTGCTGATTTAGAAAGTGCTTGGTACCCCTAGAATTTTCATGGGAAGAAATTGAACCGTGGGGCAAGAGGTGATGGCTCCTCCTGATGCCTGCAATATTGAAATTGAACTATCAAAGTTAGGAAGGCACCAGAACTCATCATATTTAAAATCTGAGATGATATATAGGCTCATAGCCACATGCTAACTCATAGATACATAGACCATCAGCTGAAAAAATACCATGGAGAAAAGAGTATAGGTAAATTCAAACTATCTGGTAGACAAGAAATCAAATCTTTAATATTCGTCTCACCTTGGACAAAAGCAAAGCTACTACAGGCAGACGTAGTACTTATAAAAATAAGATTTTATTTTAGTTGAAATTCATGAACAATTATACCGAAAAAGACGTGGAAAATTTATGTCTTTTTAGACCTGTGTTCTGAACTGCACTTTTCTGCTTTTGATGTAGAGCTAGCAAGAGATTCCGATAAAACCTTCAATTTGTCGACCTGCGGGGTAGTTAACGAAGAAGAGAATTAATAAACCATATGAAGCAGCAGAGTGACAATTGGATTAAGCTGCTCAAAACTTCTATCAGTACATGTATACAAAATAGTTGAACTCCAGGTAAACAAAATTGAGAGCCAACAGCGCCCACCAAAGTGGCTACAATATGCCTAGTCAAGTCATTACTACCATGAATTAGTCATAGTATCTCTGAAAGGAAAAGTGAATAACACAAGCAGAACACTGGAATCAATTGTTACTATTCAGATAGCAAATAAACTCGCATCACATTTAATCCTATAGTATTGTCCCCAAATTCAAAGCTTCTAACCTCTCCCAATAAAGTCTTCAATTTATAAATTTTGCATGATCTTTTCATCATCTATCTCTGAAGTCTCAACCATCATCAAACAAATCCTAGGAGGCACCCTGTAACAAATAAGCTGATGTTCAAAACATGTCAAAATTAGCACTTATGTGCATTAAGTATTTGCTTACAGATAAGATAATTTGCTTCAGATGCAAGGCTGCTGTGTACCCCAGTCGGTGCTCCAACGCCAGATGATGAACTAACTCAGAAAAAAGTTGAACCTAAGTTATTTTCTATCTATTTGTCACATCAAAATGCCAATGCCTGAATTTTAGAATCCAGCATTCGAATTATCTCAAGAGTTCAGAAAAAAAGTAAAAACCTGATGAAGTCAAGCTCTTTCGGTAAAAATTACATCCGCACAAGACTCCACTGCCTGAATGAAGTGTTCAACCTTGCTCAAACCAAGCTAGAGAACAGCGAAATCAAAAGATAAGATCAGTCCCACTACTTAATTCCAGAACATTATAGTAAGTATGCTTAATGAGGAAAATCCATTTACCAATAATGAGAAAAAAAAGTTGTCAAAGCTAAAGTACCTTTCTAGAGTTGGTTATATGCCCCTTTATTGCCCCAAACTCTTTCTATAGACAGCAATAAGAAAGTTGATGGCACCCTGAATATCAATCGACCAGATAACATGGAATAGTTAAAGTAATGTCTCGGGAAAAACCTGCCTCATAAAGCTTTCTTACAAGTTCCTCTAGAGTAAATACAACATATATTTGAAATAAAACAAGGAATCATCGAGCTAACATAAGAAAATCATTTCCAACAAAGAAACATAGAAAGGTGAAGTCGTCCACAAGACGTTCAGGATCAATCTCAAATGGTGGATTAGGAATTTTCATCTCGTAACCCAAGTACTCTTGAAGTGTCCAGATGTTTACGAACTGCAACTTGGTAAATGGAACTAAGGATAACATCCAATGAGGACTTCTAGACCGGATCGAATTCAAGACTGACCTGGTATGGCTTCTTCTCTGTTACAAAAGTGTCCCTGCTTTTCATCTAACATCCTGTAACATAGCACCATAGAAAGTGTTTGTATTAGAAAAACACATTATAAGCAGCAGATGCCTCGCAACAAATGCTTGAAGTCAGCGCCACTGACACCAATGATAAGCACTGGCACGGGTAAATATGAATGTCTAACCAAAGAATCTACGGTTTATTAGAGATCAGTAAATCTATCGTCCTAGAAAGCAAAGCAATTCACAATGAGAAACATATCAAGTGAACAAAAATTAATTTGACAAAAAATTTCCTGCTTACTGCGATGATGAGCAAGACAAAGTATTTTGTCTAGTTATGCAAGCTGGAACCTACAGCAATTTGTGCAGCTCTGTTTATAACTTTCCCGAACAAAGTAGGGCCATTAAGAGCATAATTCTGCGAGGCACTTGAATAGGCAGACATGATACTGCTTACTCCTTCAACCTGCACTGTAGCATTTTCTGGTTAGCAATGTTAAATTACAGTTTTGTTATTATTTATACAAAAGAATCCTACCTAGAGTGCGGGATCATTGTTTAGTCTGAGATGAATGTAGTACTGCAGTGCAACTGACAAAACATGCATAAATTCAGTTCCAGGGGTGCATTTGAATCACATACTTGTGAACTTTCCTGGAGGAAGCTTTCTTTCCTCCTCTGCAAAATCTATCCACAGCCGTTCTTCTTCTTCTGCCTGCTCGGTCACAACAATAAAGACAGTTCACAAATAACATACATAAAGCAATAATCATCACAACACAGTCAGAGCAACATCACCATCTCACAGTACCCATGGCAACTTGAAATACACTCTTCAATTCAGTCCATATCAATTACTATCAATCCAAGAATCAGATTCATCTCCTTTGCCTCTGTATCATTTAGAAAGTTTCAAGAGTTAGTTTCAAATATAACTAAGATAACAATTCACCACCTGAGACTTTATTTCACCTATAATCTCAACCTAATTCGTCTAATTAACTCAATACTCATCTCCAATTTCTGCACCCAATTCAAATACTACCAAGAACCCTAATTTCTGTAAATTCAAAATCAAATTACACAAAAATATCCCTACCCCATGCTTAAATAAAACCCATCACTAAAATTCAGCTAATCAATTAAAATTCACATGAATTAATCATTAAACAGAAACACCCCAATTTACCTTTTCTTCAACCTCCTGAGTTTGAATCGATACTTGATTTAGCACCACCACCATGAATCACCAGGTTTCTCAACTGATTATATATCTACTCTTTATTTCTTCCTCTCAAGAGCAAAACCCTAATTTCTTTTCTTTTCCCACAACTCAATCAATAGCAACACCGTCACGTCCCCCCTCGATTAATCAAGCTACAAGACTCATATGAATCACTCACTTAATTAAAACTCAAATCTTCTGATTTGAAATCGAAAGAAATACGACGAAGAGAAACCCAAACTGAAACTCGAAGTCCAGACAGAGAAGCAGCAAAAAAGATGATATTAGGGTTTGAAAAAACAACACACATCAATTACATATGGAGAGAAAATAATTAATTAAATTTGATAGAGAAAGAAATCGTGAGAGTTGATTGGAATTAAATCCTGAGACTTGAGTTGTGATTCTCCAAAGATAACTAGGGTTCTTCAGAGCTGCAGATCCAGAATGAAAGAGAGGAGATGAAAGAGAAAAGATAAACCTTCTATGGCTGGGAAATGAGAAGGAGGAAAGATAAAGCAAATAAGTCCGAAGGGTGGAAAAAAGAAGAAGAAGGCTTGACCAAAATTTGACTGGGGCTTGTTTATCAGCTCTAGTGTTCCCGACCAAGCACGTGGTTCACACGCTTGAACTGAACGCAGTTGCAATTCGCAACCTTGCCTGTGAGGTTGCGAAATTCGCAACGGCATCTCTCTGTTGCGAATAATTAGCAACTGGGATTAGCAACCAAAAAATTCGCAACGGACCTACTGCCGTTTCAAAACTGGGTTGCAAATCCCTAAAAATGGTGTAGTGGGAACAAATCATGTGAAATATGCAAATACCTAAACTACCCTTAAATTCCTACATATATTTAACCCGGCTATTTCAAAGTTTCTAAAAAAAATTTGCAGCGAATTCAGATCCGATTTTCTGCTCTCTTTCTTCTTCTAGCTTTGTGACTAGGGTTTCTGAAGATTTCTTTTGTGATTTTAACAGGTATGTTGCTTAATCTTTCCGTTTTCTTGTTTCTGCTACAGTTTCATGGAGATCGGTTGTGTTCTGTTTGTTTTTTATGATTCTTGTTCGTATTTATTCAGTTATTTGGTTAGATTGTCAAGTTTTTAGCTTATTTTAGCTTTCGAGTTGATTATCTTTCTGTTTTCGTTTCAAAATCAAGTTTGTTATCACTTTCAGATCGGATTATCTAGAAGTACATATGTGACATACTCATTGTTTCTGCTACAGTTTTTGAATCATGTTTAAGATTTGAATTTAATATGGATCATGGAGATCGGTTGTTTCTGTTTTTTTTATATGAATTTTGTTCGTATTTATTAAGTTATTTTATTAGATTGTTAATTTTTTAGTTTATTTTAGCTTTCGATATGATTATCTTTCTGTTTTCGTTTCAAAATCAGGTTCGTCTGCACTTTCAGATCGGATTATCCATCAGTACATATATGAAATACTCATTAAAACTGCTCCTTGATTCTGTTTCTTACATAAATCTCTCACTACTTTTAGTTTCACCCATCAGTACGTATGTGAAATACCGTATTATGTGCTTCGATTCTGTTGTTTCTCCTAGATTCTTAATTATTCTTGTCATGCAGTTGATTTGTAGTTCATGAGTCTGCAGTACATATATGAAATACTCATTGAAACTGCTCCTAGATTCTGTTTCTTGCATAGATCTCTCACTACTTTTAGTTTGACCCATCAGTACGTATGTGAAATACCGTATTATGTGCTTCAATTCTGTTGTTTCTCCTAGATTCTTAATTATTCTTGTCATGCAGTTGATTTGTAGTTCATGAGTCTGCAATACATATATGAAATACTCATTGAAACTGCTCCTAGATTTTGTTTCTTGCATAGATCTGTCACTACTTTTAGTTTGACCCATCAGTACGCATGTGAAATACTGTGTTTTAATTCTGTTACATCTTTGTCACATTTGCAGGTTCAAAACATGTCTGATGCAGAGAGTTCTAATCCAAATACTTATTGCTATGCATACATCTATTATAAGCATCATCTTTTTTCTCACCTGGTTACTTTTAAGTTTAGTATTGATGACCTGAAATTTCTTATTTGTGAAAACTGGAGAACCTTGAACCCTTCTGAGATTATCATCACTTATGTTGAGAATGGTGTCAAAGTTCCTGTGATTACTAACTTTCAACTTCATGGCCTCACTGCCTTGTATTTATCAAAGAAATCGGCGTTCTTTGAGCTGCATGTGGACTTTCTTTCTGTTGGTGCATGTAGTTCCTCTACATTTAGCGACGTCGACAACAGTTCAGAACTGATCAGGGCAGCTAGAGATAGTTATGAAACTGATGGCAAAGAAGTTGTTAAACCTCTTTTGTCCGATGGGTGGAAGAATGTCTTTGATGATCCGAACAAGCTTTTTCGTGGTGGTGTTGATGTTGTTCGGTTGGCCTGTCAAAAGTATTATTTGAAGACTGGGTATCGCGTAACAAAGGTGAAGAATGATCGTGAAAGGTTCACAATGAAATGCAGTAGGGTCCCATGCACTTGGATGATCCATGCAGTCGCCATTGATTCTACTTGTGATGTTTTTAGGATCAAAAAGTATGTTGGCAGGCACACTTGTGGAGCTGGTGTGAAGTTGAGAAGTCCTAAAGTATCGAAGAAGCTGGTACACAATCTTATTCATGATCGTGTGATGCACAACCCACTTATCAAGCCTCGTGAAATTGAAGATTATATAAAAGTTGGTGCTGGTGTTAATATCAAATATCATCATGCATATCATGGTTTGGAGCGGTCACACCATGAAATTTTCGGGAATGATGTAAAGTCTTATTCTGATCTGGTTTGGTGGGTCAATTCATTGAAAGAAACAAATCCTGGCTCTTATGTGGATTTTCAGTTCAACGATGCAACTCAGACATTTGAAAGGTTATTCGTTGCAGTAGGCGCTTGTATTGAAGGTTATAAACTTTGTCGACCAATGATTTTTGTTGATGCAAATTTTCTTACCGGGAGATTTAGAGGCACCCTTATGGATGCGACTTGTCTGAATGAGAATCAAGGCAAGTGCTCTTTCTTACGTTTTAATTGTTATTGCTTACAAGTTATTCACTGCTTTTAATCGTTGGAATTTTTTGAGTATACCCTTTATTTACTGAAAATTAACTAGTTTGTTACTAGTATACTATTTACGTATTGAAAATTTATTGTGTCCAACACACACAGATTAATATATGTAAGCATAAGACCCTTTTTTTAGTACAATATGGCTGTTATGTACTGCAAAATTCTTAGTCTATTTACCAATTTCAACTAGTATAGCAACATAGTTTGTGACAGTATATGATATATGTACTGTTTTTTTTTTTTTGCAGGTTTTTATCCGCTAGCATTTGCATTGGTCCCTGGAGAATACATTGACAATTGGGATTGGTTTATGCGCAATCTTAGCTACATTGTTGATGACCGTCCTATCACCTTTATGTCTGATCGTCATGAAGGATTTTTGAGGTCTATTCCTGCACAGTTTCCTACTTCCCATCATGGCTATTGTTAATACCTCTTTCAAGGAAACTTACCAATCAGGAAATCGGACGAGAAGTACAAAGAAGTTATGGCTTGTTTCAAAAAAGCAACTTATGCTCTCACACCAGCAAGATATGAAGAAGCACTTACATAAATGGAGTTAATGGGAAGGCCTGGGGTTGCTGAGTATTGCCGCAATATGCCTAGGGAACATTAGTCCAGTGTCTTCTTCACTGGCTGTAGATATGGTCAGACTACATCAAGCGTTGCTGAGTCCTTCAATAATTGGATGCGAAATGACAAGAGGTTGCCTGCATGCGCCCTTGTTGACACGATCAGGTTTGTGTGTTTTGTTTTTTGTTGGTGTTTTTTTTGTTTTTGTTCATTTTTTTTTGTCCAAAATTTATTACAGGTATTCTTTTTGTTCCATTCATAGGCTACGCGTTATGGAGTTGATGAATGAACGTCGCGAACTGAGTGTTTTGATGGACCCTGAGAAGCTCACTCCTACCTACAAGGCGTTACTTAAAGAACATATTCAAATTGGTCGAGTTTGGAATGTTACTCTGTCATCTGAGTATGAGTATGAGATTCATTTTCCTAGGTTAGATTTATCCCCTAAAACAAGTTTTAGTGCACTATAGCACACATGTAGCATTGAATCATATACTTTGTTTTTCTGTATTTTGTTTTGCACTACTGCATATATGTACTGCTCTTAAGTTATTTGTGCTGAAAAGCTTTTTGAGCATCTGCAGGTCTCACACTGTTGATCTGCTGAACAAGACTTGCACCTGCCAAAGATGGCGTGTTTATGGTTTTCCATGCTCTCATGCTACAGCAGCTATTTCTGCCAAGGGTGATAGATATATAAATTATATCGAAGACTACTTCAAAGTTACAAATTTTCAGCAGCTGTATTCTATTGCTATCAGACCAATACCTAACTACAACAGCCGGAGCAAGATTCGCGGAGGATACTATTTTTCCACCCCATCCACGAGTTCCACCAGGTAGACCAAAGGGAAATCGTATCAAGAATGCATGGGAGAAAGCTAGGAAGTCCGTCCGTTGTTCAAACTGCAAGAAGAAAAGTCACCACAACAAGGCAACCAGCACTGTCATTCCTGCCTAACCATGAGTTTTAGATTTTCATTTATCCCTGATTAGTTCTATTGGTCACAATGTAGATTATGTTTGCGCATTATTTTGAACACTTTTGTTAGCTTTTTTTAGAGTGCTGAAATTATGTACTGTTTGGTATCTTTCTGGGACAGGGTACTTTGTGCTCATTTAAGACTATATAATCCACTTTTCAGTATTATTGGATTTTCAGTTTCCTTTCTAAGTTTGTTTTTGCTTTTTAAGTTTGTTTTAAGAGTGCAGGAGTTATGTACTCTAAGTTGTTATGAACAACTATCTGGATAAATTTAGCTGCACTCTGGAAAATGTTACAATATGTCACACTGCATAAATATTACAGTTAGTATTTACTTTATATTCTTCCAGGACATTATGGTTGTTCAAGATATTTTGAGTACAGGTATTATGTAATCTCTATTCTTCCAGGTCATTATGGTTGTTCAATTTTTTTTAGTACAGCTATTATGTACTATGTGTTCTTCCAGGTGACAAGAAATGTCATAAAAGATACAACAAACACAGAGACCAGCTATGAGATTCATATTCTCTCCCATCATGATTAACCAATTTAGAGAGTCATATTCTTCAGTTGAATCTCATAGCTGATCTATGTTACATAAGATACACCAAAACAAGTCATACTTTGGAATTTTATCATCCAACATTTTTATAAAGCGAAACAACTGTACATAAATTAAATACAAACACCATAGTTTCGAGAACAATTACTAAACTTCGATAGTGTCTAAAACAAACTAGTAAACTCTGAATATATTCTCTAGGATAACTTCTACTATGCAGTCCTAATTCATGTAAGTACTGTCTTAAAAACCTTTTGGAGCATGAATATTCCAGCTCTCCTCAGAAGGAGATGTTGCTGAGAGTATTTTGCATACTAAAGAGATCCTCTTCTTATGCATTTTGTCCTTTAGTTCTTCTGGGTCTCCCAAGCTCATTCGCACTCCATCAATTACTTCCTCCTTTGCAACTTTCTTCATGATGTGAATGATATATATTGCACAATCTAGATGGTCTCCCTGTTGAGGTGTTGGGTAACTGATCATCTTTACTCTGCTTACAAGTTGAAGGCCGAGGCTCGACAAGCGGGTATTAATTGCTAACAAGCAGTAATCTGCCATAAGGTTAGCATCATCGAGACACTGCTATCTGGATACGACTTCCCAAGTGTTGTAGTGGAAGAATTCACCTTTATCGCATTCATACACAAGAAGCGTCCAATGCACGTTTTGATGTGACATTGGAATAATTATCTTCCTGGTTCCTTCCTCCATATCCCTGATGGGTAAGAACACATCATTGTTTGCTGCTACTTGATGCACTTGGTCACTTAAATAAAACTGAAAAAGTAAAAAAAAATAAAAAGAAATATCAGTGTAGTAAATATGTACTGAGAATAATAGTGTCAAACACATATATGAAAGCATAATTTTTTTTTCCAGCATTAAATTTTTTTTTGTTTCTGTAGTTGCAGGAAATCCCACACTACACCCTCACTAGATTTTACTCAACTAATCCATTTTGAATATGAATTGCTATAGATTTTATTGATTATTTTCTTAAAATGTTTACAAAGTAAGATAGAACAGAGTTAAAGAAATTACAATCACTCTAAATTTTCTCTCTCCTAATGACTTGCTTAAAAATTCAAAAAGAACTCTCCTTTACAACAGACTTACTCGACCCTTTATATAGGGTATTACATAGTGGATGACAGCTAAGCTGTCCTTTATTTTCGGGAATCCTTCGCGAAGTATCGCAAGTGTATAAGTGTTTGTCTTCGCGACACTCCTAAATCTCGCCAAGTCTTCACACTTTTCTCATGTCCTGGCTGTCGTCATCTGATGCGTCATTTAAATTATTTCCCTGCGACGCCTTCGTAATGTAGTCGTTTATTAATCTCGCGAAGTATTGATGTCGCGATATTCTGATCCTACATCTTGCCTCTTCTCATGTCTTCTCTGCGAAGTAGAGAATTTCATGAGAACTAAGATTTTGAAATGCCGCAATAGCTCATCCTTATCTGTTTTAATCCCGTACTTTTATACGGAACTTATTACAGATGTTTCTTCTTCCATTCCTTTCTTGACACGTTTCATTCAACCGTTTACTTTTGACCATTCACGTCCCATCTCGCATTAAATGCACTTATTTTCTCGAGGATCCTTCTCTCTATATATAGTTTTCTCACCCTTCTCTTCTTCTCTTTTATTTTCTCTCTGCAACTTTCCTTCAGCTTCCTTCCTCCGCAATTTGCGCTTCTGCTACTGTAAATCCTTCCTTTTTTCTTTCTCTTGATTTTCAATTCTCCCTTCATTCCCATACTCTAATAATGGCTTCACTTGGTCGTACATACACTCCCCTTTTCAATGAAGTTCAAAAGAAGTTACAGGAAAAGGGTTTCACTCTATCAACCATTCCTGGTCAAGAATCTTCATCTATACTTTCTGCAAAATTGTTTTCTGATCATCAATGTGATGATCAGAAAATCATAGTCTCGCTAGGTCAAATCCTCGCAGGACTCCCCATTCCTCTATACAATCCCGAGATGCCATTATTCTATGAAATTCTTGCTCATGAGAAATTCTCATGAGTCGTTTATCAATTGAGCGCGATCGCATCCGTCGATGCTTGAATTTGCCAACCGTGGCGCTGGTAAAGGATCTTTATATTCTGATGATGTCAAGGATCCTAGATTCGCAAACTTAGAGATAGTTGCTGAGAAATATACTGTTGAAAACTTTTTTGAAAATTATAAAGTAATAAATATGAGAAATGATAAATCTCGCTGGGGTGCTCGGTTGAAAAGAAAATATAATATTACCGATGACAAGCTGCTTAGATATTGATTGGCACTCGGGCAGCAATAGTACTCCTCGTCACTCCAAAGATGAGAAATGGTGGTTTGTTCCTTTATTTTTGAATGGACCCTATATCGCAGGTTCACACGCACTCCCTGCGAATCTCGCAGACTATCATCCTTGGGAACTTAAGTGGCCCGAGAAGACAAAAGAGGTATATTTCCTATTTCAGGTTTTACTTTTGCGATATTCCCTTCTTCTTATGTTTACTGAATTTGCAAAGTTTACAGATTGACAAACTGAGGAAGAGTTATGAAAGAAATCCAAAGGCGAGCACCTTGGCGATACTCCGATCGATCACGGATGAAGTAAGAAACATTTTCTTTTGTCATTTTAAACAATATTGTTGCCTCTGTTTCTTATCTTTATTCGTGTTCGAAGGTTGAAGTTGAAGAAGTTGAAGCTGCGAATGTTAAAGGCAAGAATAAAATCGCTTATCGCAAGAATAAATCTTCGGATCCATCTTCTAAAAAACGGAAACTCCAATCTCTTTCTCATTCTAATTCCCAAACCAGCGAGAATTCTGACGAGGATGAAAATGAGATTGGTACTTCCTCTGCGAAGGAGAATCACTCGGTCACCTCTGCCATGGCGCAATTGTCTAGTATCTTCTCCGATTCTATGCAAGGATTGGGAGATGATCATTTATCCGCTACTTGCGAAGCTCTCGCTAAAATTTGCGATGCTCCATTGTTAGAGGATAATGACTCCTTTCGCGGAGTTTCCCGAACAATGACTTCTAGCTTTTTAAATGCTATCAACGCTTTGGTATGTTCATATTCCTTTGTTTCTTTGTGACTTCGATTATAAGTTCTATCTTAACCATTTCTTTACTTCCTTTTACAGTCTGGGAGAGCTCCTTTGTTGTTGCCTCATGTAATACTCATAGATTTTTGTTTCCTTGCGTGGATAAAATTTTACTAGAAATGTGGTACTAGTCACTTTAGTTATTTATAGATACCCCATATCAATTAAGGGTATTTTACTTAGTTGACCCTAAACTTTTGACTCAGTATTATTAAGTAGGGTTAGTGAAATTTATGTATATATTCCTTTTACCGGAATAGGGTTTACATTAGTGCGACGATTAAATAGAGAAGAGATAGGAGATAATTAGTAGAGAGAAAAGAATACAAGTGGTGTAGTTGGTAAGCTTTTAGTTAGTTTGGTCTTTTATTTTCCCTTATGATGATTTTTGGTTGTATTCTTGATTCGATCTTCTTTCTCTGTATGTTTATGTTTTGTACCTTTAGGACTTGATAATTGAAGGAGCTTCAACCCAGGGAATCGATCGAGCTGCTAGCATATTTTAAGGCAAGTTTATTCGGGTTCTTAGTCTCAGATAGACGTAGAATTGGCTAGCAAATAACTCATAAATTGTGTGGCTTATGTTGGAACTAGTTTTGCATTCTCTCTGTTCGAAAATTCTGTCCGTTCGTGATTTTGTCTAGTTTTCCTTGTTGATTATATTGGATGATCAATGGCGAGGGTGGGTACACCAGGTTCTTAATTTGTGATACAATGAACATGGAAGAAAATAACACAACCTAGATTTCTAGTCACCTAGTCCGTGGCTCATAAAAATAATTTTTGTTGTTAATAGGACGATTGATCAACTGCCGTCTAGTTCTAATATAAACGTTAAATCATTTCCGCTACAAGTTTTAATAAATCTAGACATTATAAAGTCACTAAGTTAGTATTTTGTGGCCTGCAAGTGGTATAATTGTCCAGGCGTGTTCATGCTATAAGCTGGTGAGAATTGATGACAGTGGATGGAGTATTTTTATGGCACTCAAGAAAATGTGCAGGCAAAGCACTAAACGTAAGTATATATATATATATAGTGTATGCTAGTGTTCAGGTGGAATTTTGTTAGTGGGATTTGTGGTGATTTATATTGGAGCTACAATATAGCTTAGAGTGCGACACTTAGCTAGTGAAATGGAGAATGAATGATAAATCAGTTGGCTGTTGTGTAGCTGCAGAAGACTCACCATCCATCTGAGTTTTTTTTCTTTCTTCCTTATTGGTCAGAGATGCTGTTAGCAAAGTTCCCCATAGGCTAATGCTCATTTTTAGAATTTTATGTTGAGTGTTAACTGACATGAAATGTTCTTACTGCATATAGTGGGACGACGTGGTGTGTATATATTTTGACAGTCTCACTGTTAAGATGATAAAATCCCTGACTCTCGGTTGGTATTTCGTATGCATGGAGGCTTTATGTAAGTCTCGAAACTGGTGGTCTTTTATCTCAGAAGAAGGATAATTGAGATAGGGAATGTGTTCCCAAGTATAGTTGTATACAAATATGTATACTTCTGTCAAAACGATTCGTTGCGGATATGTTCTGAACTCAGTGTAGTGTTATTGCGGATATGTCCCGATATAGCACTACGGTAGCGGTTTGATAGGTCAAAAGCTCTAATTTGATTCATGCTTTCAGTGTATGTTCGAATTTAGGAAAAACTTAACATTTTAATTTGGTATTCGTAATAAATGGCTTGTTAATTAATACTCCTTGTGATATACTTGGCTTGTGATTTATTTGTATATCCTTTTTATATCTTTCGTGGCTCGGCGATTGAGTGAACTTGCTTGGAGTTTAACTCCCGTTGATTATTTTTCAGGTGTTAGTAGGGACCGTGAAGGAGTTTGATTGATTCCAGTATCGGTGGATATTCAGAAGATATCTAACTGAGGGTGGAGATCTACACTTCTTCTTTTATTTTTTTTCCGTTATGTAGTTGTGAGGCAGTGGGGATATTTACTTGGGTAGACTTCATTACTATTTTCTTTGGTTAGTTCGACTTAAAGGTGGATTATATTATTGAAGTCTAGTACGCTGTTTTATTCTTTAGACATCTTCATTATTTTTGCTAAGAAATAAATTTCCCTTCTGCATATACAATTGTAATGGAACTGTGTTCCTAGTTTTCTATGGGTTATGTACCTCTTTGCAGGAAATTGACGACGTACTTTCTATTTAATCATCGGCCGGGGTTATATGGAAAGTAGGGTTGTTACAGTTGGTATCAGAGCGAGGTTAGAGTAACTCTAGGACTTGGGGGGAGTGAGCCTAGGACGTTTCGTTAGGTATATCCATGGTTTGGATATGCTTTATAAATATTAGTATATTTACTGTATTCTTTTCTAAGATTATCATTGACTTATATAGGAATGTCAAGGCGTGGTACTAGGAGACGTACTGGTACTGGAAGAGGTAGTACCGAAAATGGAGGTCCTATTGATGGAGATGAACCACAATTAGGAAATCAGACTGTGAATGTGAATATGGCACAGCTAACTTGATTAATAGCCCAAGCGATCGGCTGCTTTGTTATGAACCAAAATCTTTGGACAAGTCAACAATCATCAGAACCAAAGACCGCCTGCTGAAACCGAGGAAGATAGGTATAGAAAGGTTCAGTTTCAGTTCAAGAAGTTGAACCCGAAAGAGTTTTCTGGGAAGACTGATAACCCAATGATAGCCCATGAATGGAAGGATGAGATGGTCAAGATTTTTAGGGCCATAGGACCTTCTTGCACAGAAGTCTTCAAGCAGAGATTAGCTACCTTTGAGCTCACTTTGGAGATGCTCATACTTGGTGGACTTGACTTCACGTGGATTGGATCATGCCACCATGACATGGAATGACTTCATTCGTATGTTTGATGACAAGTATTTTCCTCAGAGTATTAGAAATGCTAAGGAGAGAGAGTTTCTTTCATTTAAGCAGGGTACTTTATCTGTTACAGAGTACGAGATTGAATACTCAAGATTGTCGATGTTTGTACCTCACTTGGTGGATACTGAAGAGAAAAATAGACGTAGGTTTGTTTATGGTCTGAATGTTGTGTATCGGAGGCATATTGTTGCAAATCATATGATTGACACATATGCTAGGGCTGTTGAATGTGCCAGAGAGCTTGAGCAAGATTTCTTGGCTCATAAGAAGGATGAAGAATACTTGAAGAAGGACAATAAGGTTGACCGTGCATCCAAGGTTTCTTCAGGTCAACATGGAAGTGGCAAGAACCATCAAACCCAGAATGTCACTCAAAAAGGAGATCAGTCAGGGAAGAAAAGGAAGGGGTATTGGAATCAAGGGAACCGTGGTCAGAAGAACGGTGGTAATGAAGGGGCAGTAGTGCCAGCTGAAGGCGAGGCTCTTGCCGCCAAACCAATTAACTTCTATGGGTTTTGTTATAACTGTCGTGAAAGGGGACACAAGGCATCAGAATGTACCAAAGAGAAAGTTCAGACAGCAGATAGACGTGAGCAACCAAACACTGGGGTTGCAAACCGTAATGTGCAGCCTCGTGGCAAGGTCAACTCTTTGTTTGTGCAACCTTCTCGAGACGGAGAATGCTACTTTGGGAGGTACTTTCTTTATTTTAGGAGAGCCTGTTAGTATTTTATTTGATACCGGAGCTACTCATTCTTTCATATCTGTTAAGTTAGTTCGCATGGTAAATCTTTCTATGAAAGTGTGTGAATTTCCTTTATGTGTTGCTACTCCTACGAGTAGTATGGTAGATTTGAGTAACAAGGTTGATTCTTGTCCTATTATGATTGGAGATGTTGAGCATTTGGCGGATCTTTATGTGTTAGAGATGGTTCCTTACGATGTAATATTAGGAATGGACTGGTTATCTTCTAACTTTGTGCAATTGGATTGTGCTGACAAGACAATCACTTTTACAAAGCCGGGTCAATCTAAGGTAGTGGTGCAGACTACATCTCGAAGTCTGTTTGTACAAGCTTTCCTTAGCCATATTGAGGGTGAAGTAGTAGATAATGAGTCTCTACAGATTGCGATTATACTAGTTGTGTCTGATTTTGCGGATTTGTTCCGAGAGGTTCCTGGATTACCTCCAAATAGGCAAGTGGAGTTCTGTATCGAACTTCAATCAGGTACGACACCAATTGCTCGTGCTCCTTACAGAATGGCTCCAAAGGAAATGCAGGAGTTGAAGTCTCAGATTGACCAGCTTTTAAGTCAAGGGTTTATTCGACGTAGTTCTTCACCTTGGGGTGCTCCTGTTTTATTTGTGAAAAAGAAAGATGGTTCTTTACGATTGTGTGTTGACTACCGTGAACTCAACAAGGTCACGATAAGAAACAAGTATCCTTTACCTAGGATTAATGATCTTTTTGACCAGTTGAAAGGGGCTATATGGTTTTCGAAGATCGATTTACGATCAGGCTATCATCAGCTTCTTGTTAGAGAGCAAGATATTTCTAAGACTGCGTTCCTGACTCGTTATGGTTCTTATAAGTTTTTGGTTATGCCTTTTGGTCTTACGAATGCACCAGCGGTTTTTATGGACTTGATGAATCGAGTATTTAGAGATTTTCTTGATCGGTTTGTTATTGTTTTTATCGATGATATTCTTGTGTACTCTAAGACTGGGAACAACACATGGAACACTTACGCTTAGTGTTGCAGACCTTGAGAGAGCATCGATTGTTTGCAAAATTTTCGAAATGTGAATTTTGGCAACAATCGATTAAGTTTTGGGGCATGTGATATCCGAATCCGGAGTTTCGTAGACCCTTCCAAGATTGAGGCGGTGTTGAGTTGGAAACAACCTACAACGGTTTCGAGAGATTCAAGTTTTCTTGGTTTAGCTGGATATTACCGTCGTTTCATTAAAGATTTTTCTCGTATTTCGGGACCTCTTACTAGGCTAACTAAGAAGGGAGTATTGTTTGTTTGGGATTCTAAGTGTGAAGACGCTTTTCAGAGCTTAAGATTAAGCTTACTTCAGCACCAGTTTTGACCTTACCGAAGAAGGAAAGGATCTAGTGGTTTACAGATGCCTCACTTCTAGGATTGGGATGTGTTTTGATGCAGGAAGGTAAGGTTATTGCTTATCCATCTAGGAAACTGCATGTTCATGAGAAGAATTATCCAACCCATGTCTTGGAGTTGGCAGCGGTAGTTTTTGCTCTGAAGTTGTGGCGTCATTACTTGTATGGCTAGAGATTTGAGCTTTTCACTGATCATAAGAGTCTCAAGTATCTATTTTCCCAGAAGGATTTGAATATGAGACAGCGTCGATGGATGGAGCTCATCAATGATTATACTTTCGGCTTACAATATCACCCAGTTAAGGCGAATGTTGTAGCTGATGCCTTAAGTCGAAAACCAAGGGGTTTGTTAGCTTTCATGATGGCGGAAGAGTGGAAGATGTTAGAGACAGTCGCTGAGTTTTTCTTAGACGTTAAGGATTCTTCTACTTCTCAAGCATTTTTCGGAAATCTTGTTGTACAACCTGCACTTATTAGCCGTATTGTTCAGGATCAGTCCAAGGATGATTAGTGCGTGAAACTACTTGGATCTGGAGACTTAAGTGAAGATTTTGATGTTGGGATGGATGGTGGGCTTCGAATTAGAGGTCGGTTATGTGTACCCGTGGACGCCCAGTTGAGACATGAGGTATTAGATGGAGCTCACCGTAGTCGCTACACTATCCATCCTGGAGCTACAAAAATGTATAAGGATTTGCGTAGACAGTTTTGGTGGAAAAGTATGAAGCGAGATATTGCAGAATATGTTTTTAAATGCCGAACATGTCAGCAAGTTAAGATTGAGCACCAAAAGCCAGCTGGATAATTACAACCACTCCCAATACCAGAATGGAAATGGGAAAATATTTCCATGGATTTTATAGTTGGACTACCGAGATCAAAGAGAGGACATGATTCTATTTGGGTAATAGTGGATCGGTTGACTAAGTCAGCACACTTTTACCAGTGCATACTACCTACAACGTGGATAGATTATGTAAGATCTATGTAGAGAAGATTGTGGTATTGCATGGAACGCCGGTCTCAATTATTTCTGATAGGGGTGCTCAATTCACTTCTAAATTTTGGAGAAGCTTTCAGCAAGCTTTGGGTTCAGATTTGGATTTTAGTACTTCATTTCATCCTCAGACTGATGGTCAAACAGAGAGAGTTAATCAAATATTGGAGGATATGCTTCGAGCATGTGTGCTAGATTTCCAAGGAAATTGGGATGATTATTTTCCATGGGCAGAATTTACTTACAATAATAGTTATCAGTCGAGCATTGGTATGGCTCCTTTTGAAGCTCTTTATGGAAGACCTTGTCGTTCACCAGCGTGTTGGGTAGAAGTGGGTGAAAAGAGATTTTTAGGGCCTGATTTGGTTCAGCTCACTACAGAGAAGATCCTAGTGGTTAAGGATTGTCTTCGTAAAGCTCAGAGTAGACAGAAAAGTTATGCATATAAGAAGCGTCGACCATTACCTCTTGAAGTCGGAGATGAGGTATTACTCAAAGTGTCTCCTATGAAAGGAGTAATGAGGTTTGGGAAGAAAGGTAAATTGGCTCCTAGGTTCATTGGACCTTTTCCTATAACTAAGAAGATTGGAAATGTGGCATACCAGTTAGAGTTACCAACGCAGTTGTCTGGAGTACACAACGTATTTCACGTTTCTATGCTACGTAGACACTTAAGAGATGAGGAGCGATCTCAACAAGCTGACCTCAGTGAGTTAGTTGTGAAACCAGATGCCACCTACGAAGATAAAGGTATTCGTATTTTAGAACGTCAAGTTAGGCAATTACGGTCTCGTGAAATACCATTTGTGAAGGTGCAATGGAATCCACAAAAAGAGCGAGAGGCTTCTTGGGAGCGTGAGGATGTTATCCGTCATTCTCACCCGCATCTTTTTAATACTGAGGTAAATCTGATTCCGGGGACGGAATCCTCCTTTGTAGTGGGGTAGACTGTAATACTCATAGATTTTTGTTTCCTTGCGTAAATAAAATTTTACTAGAAATGTGGTACTAGTCACTTTAGTTATTTATAGATACCCCATATCAATTAAGGGTATTTTACTTAGTTGACCCTAAAATTTTGACTCAATATTATTAAGTAGGGTTAGTGAAATTTATGTATATATTCCTTTTACCGGAATAGGGTTTACATTAGTGCAGCGATTAAACAGAGAAGAGATAGTAGATAATTAGTAGAGAGAAAAGAATACAAGTGGTGCAGTTGGTAAGCTTTTAGTTAGTTTGGTCTTTTATTTTCCCTTATGATGATTTTTGGTTGTATTCTTGATTCGATCTTCTTTCTCTGTATGTTTATGTTTTGTACCTTTAGGACTTGATAATTGAAGGAGCTTCAACCCAGGGAATCGATCGAGCTGCTAGCATATTTTAAGGCAAGTTTATTCGGTTTCTTAGTCTCAGATAGACGTAGAATTGGCTAGCAAATAACTCATAAATTGTGTGGCTTATGTTGGAACTAGTTTTGCATTCTCCCTGTTCGAAAATTCTGTCCGTTCGTGATTTTGTCTAGTTTTCCTTGTTGATTATATTGGATGATCAATGGCGAGGGTGGGTACACCAGGTTCTTAATTTGTGATACAATGAACATGGCAGAAAATAACACAACCTAGATTTCTAGTCACCTAGTCCGTGGCTCATAAAAATAATTTTTGTTGCTAATAGGATGATTGATCAACTGCCGTCTAGTTCTAATATAAACGTTAAATCATTTCCGCTACAAGTGTTA
Organism: Papaver armeniacum; assembly: GCA_023531295.1. Lineage (NCBI taxonomy): Eukaryota > Viridiplantae > Streptophyta > Magnoliopsida > Ranunculales > Papaveraceae > Papaver > Papaver armeniacum. The sequence continues at coordinate 633,080 of JAJJWW010010469.1, forward strand.
ATAAATCTAGACATTATAAAGTCACTAAGTTAGTATTTTGTGGCCTGCAAGTGGTATAATTGTCCAGGCGTGTTCATGCTATAAGCTGGTGAGAATTGATGACAGTGGATGGAGTATTTTTATGGCACTCAAGAAAATGTGCAGGAAAAGCACTAAACGTAAGTATATATATATATATATATAGTGTATGCTAGTGTTCAGGTGGAATTTTGTTAGTGGGATTTGTGGTGATTTATATTGGAGCTACAGTATAGCTTAGAGTGCGACACTTAGCTAGTGAAATGGAGAATGAATGATAAATCAGTTGGCTGTTGTGTAGGTGTAGAAGACTCACCATCCATCTTAGTGTTTTTTTTCTTCCTTATTGGTCAGAGATACTGTTAGCAAAGTTCCCCATAGGCTAATGCTCATTTTTAGAATTTTATGTTGAGTGTTAACTGACATGAAATGTTCTTACTGCATATAGTGGGACGACGTGGTGTGTATATATTTTGACAGTCTCACTGTTAAGATGATAAAATCCCTGACTCCCGGTTGGTATTTCGTATGCATGGAGGCTTTATGTAAGTCTCGAAACTGGTGGTCTTTTATCTCAGAAGAAGGATAATTGAGATAGGGAATGTGTTCCCAAGTATAGTTGTATACAAATATGTATACTTCTGTCAAAACGATTCGTTGCGGATATGTTCTGAACTCAGTGTAGTGTTATTGCGGATATGTCCCGATATAGCACTACGGTAGCGGTTTGATAGGTCAAAAGCTCTAATTTGATTCATGCTTTCAGTGTCTGTTCGAATTTAGGAAAAACTTAACATTTTAATTTGGTATTCGTAATAAATGGCTTGTTAATTAATACTCCTTGTGATATACTTGGCTTGTGATTTATTTGTATATCCTTTTTATATCTTTCGTGGCTCGGCGATCGAGTGAACTTGCTTGGAGTTTAACTCCCGTTGATTATTTTTCAGGTGTTAGTAGGGACCGTGAAGGAGTTTGATTGATTCCAGTATCGGTGGATATTCAGAAGATATCTAACTGAGGGTGGACATCTACACTTCTTCTTTTTTTTTCCGTTATGTAGTTGTGAGGCAGTGGGGATATTTACTTGGGTAGACTTCATTACTATTTTCTTTGGTTAGTTCGACTTAAAGGTGGATTATATTATTGAAGTCTAGTACGTTGTTTTATTCTTTAGACATCTTCATTATTTTTGCTAAGAAATAAATTTCCCTTCTGCATATACAATTGTAATGGAACTGTGTTCCTAGTTTTCTGTGGGTTATGTACCTCTTTGCAGGAAATTGACGACGTACTTTCTATTTAATCATCGGTCGGGGTTATATGGAAAGTAGGGTTGTTACACCTCAGACCTCGAGAAAAGACGCAACAATCTTGAAAAGAAAAATCTCCAACTCAAAGAAAAAGTCCAAGATTTAGAAACTGAAATTGCGACGTCTCGCAAGAAGGTTCAACAATTGGATGTTGAGTCTACTTCTCATGAGAATAAAATATCTACTCTTCAAAGTGCAAATCAACAACTTTATGGTACATAACTTTTTACTCTTCAAATCGTCTTTATTTTGTCATTTGCTTTTCTTTGCCTGATTTATTATTTTCGCAGATATATATAATCTCTCTGAAGAAGCCATTCTTCTCCACTCATTTCCCGAGCCTATGGACAATGATGTTCTTCTCACTCATCTCAATGAATCTTTAAGTAGTTGTTTATGGGTAAAAATCGTTTCTGCCGATTTCAGTAAATTCGGTAGGTGAGTGAGAATCTGGTTCAAACCCTAAACAAATGTGTTGCACGTGAGCACTTTATAGATTCGAGAGATCAATCTGTACAAGTCCGGCCTAAACCAAGAAATGGCGTTCCAGGACTTGCTTCGGTCACAAAGTGGAGGAGAAGGGTTGATTTGGGGAGGGAAGCAAAGAAAGGTGTTGAGACCAGAATAATTCTGGGAGAGTAGCGTCTCGACTTGTATCAGAAGGTGAAAAGCTTATGAAGCTTGCAAGAGATGAAAGCTTTTTGGGAGAGCTTGCAAAGTTGCCTTTCTGAGAGTGTAGTATTTTTCTCCTGACCGAGACTTGTTGTCTGGTGGAAATAGGTAAGACCTATTTATACAAGTCGAGATTGAAACGTACCCTGGCCTCATGAAGGAAGAGAGTAAAGGGTGAAATAATGGGAGGAGGTGGTAACCGCATGGTTTAATGGGTGAAAACGTTTTTCACCATTATTTCCTCTTTTATTTGACTGTTTTATTCCTTTTCACGCTTTATTAAAGTGAGCGTAGTGTACGCTGCATGCTGTGACCGCCAAACCAAAACCCTAAAGAAGCATCCCCCAGTTTGTGTTGATGTCTCGAGTGTTGGTTGCATCTTGAGTGCAAATGGCGCTGCTAGTGGCGCGTGTGGCATGTGCCAATGGCATGTGCGGAATGCCTTGGTGGTAGGTTGCACGGTTTGCAAGTTAGGCTACCAGCGTGTGTGTTTGGCATGTGCCAATGGCATGTGCGGAATGCCTTGGTGGTAGGTTGCACGGTTTGCAAGTTAGGCTACCAGCGTGTGTGTTTGGCATGTGCCAATGGCATGTGCGGATTGCCTTGGTGGTAGGTTGCACGGTTTGCAAGTTAGGCTACCAGCGTGTGTGTTTGGTATGTGCCAATGGCATGCGTGGCCATTAGGGCCAAGACCTTGATAGGGAAACTAGCTAGCGAGCATGTTGGCATGTTCCAATGGCATGTGTGGCCGTTAGAGCCGTGACCTTGACAGGGAAACTATCTAGCGAGCATGTTGGCATGTGCCAATGGTATGCGTGGCCGTTAGGGCCGTGACCTTGATAGGGAAAATAGCTAGAGAGCATGTTGGCATGTGCCAATGGTATGCATGGCCGTTAGGGCCGTGACCTTGATAGGGAAACTAGCTAGCGAGCATGTTGGCATGTGCCAATGGCACGTGTGGCCATTAGGGCCGTGGCTTTGGTAGAAAAAGGCCACTAGCGAGCATGTTGGCATGTGCCAATAGCATGCGGGGCCGTTAGGGCCGTGGCTTTGGTAGAAAAAGCCGCTAGCGAGCATGTTGGCATGCGCCAATAGCATGTGGGGCCGTTAGGGCCGTGGCTTGGTAGAAAAAGGCCGCTAGCGAGCATGTTGGCATGTGCCAATAGCATGCGGGGCCGTTAGGGCCGTGGCTTTGGTAGAAAAAGCCGCTAGCGAGCATATTGGCATGTGCCATTGGAACGTACGGCCATGTTGACCTAGTTGCACCTTTTGCAAGCCTGGGGCGCTATATTTGGCATGTGCCAATGGCATAGCAGCTTAGTTTGGCATGGTTGCCAATGAATGTGATACGGAGTTTGGTTTTAGCGTTGTTGCCCATGGTGCGCAAAAGATATGCGGCTTGGTTTGGCGTTGTTGCCATGGTGCGCGAGTGCGGCTTGGTTTGGCATGGTTGCCACGGTGTGCGAGTGCGGCTTGGTTTGGCATGGTTGCCATGGTGCGCAGAGTGCGGCTTGGTTTGGCATGGTTGCCATGGTGCGCAGAGTGCGGCTTGGTTTGGCGTGGTTGCCATGGTGCGCAGAGTGCGGCTTGGTTTGGCATGGTTGCCGTGGTGCGCGTGAGTGCGGCTTGGTTTGGCATGGTTGCCATGGTGCGCAGAGTGCGGCTTGGTTTGGCATGGTTTCCAAGGTGCGCAGAGTGCGGCTTGGTTTGGCATAGTTGCCATGGTGCGCAGAGTGCGGCTTGGTTTGGCATAGTTGCCATGGTGCGCAAAGTGCGGCTTGGTTTGGCATGGTTGCCATGGTGCGCAGAGTGCGGCTTGATTTGGCATTGTTGCCATGATGCGCAGTATGCGGCTCGGTTTTGGAATTAGGGTTATGTGTTGAAAACCCTAATCTGGTATTTTGATAAAATACCCCTATTAATTATTTACACCTGAGTTAAATGCTCTTAGTTAATGTGTTGCGGGTAACACTAGGTCATGGGGTTTTATGATTTTACCCCTTGTCTAAAAACCACCATCAACATTAAGTCCCCTGGTTAGCTCGGAACATGGGCTTTGTTGCGAGGTAAACATAAGATGATGACAGAATATTAACAGCAGAACGTGAGGAAAATTGAAGGAGGCTTGTCTGACCTTTTATAAATAGGATTTGGAATCCTTGCCTCTGGTAGTTTTGCACAAATCGGGAGGCTGGCACAATTGGTGGGGCCGGTGCAGCTTGGTCGACGTTGGGAAGTCGGCATGAGTTGGGAAGCTGAGTGTGCTAGCTGGTGGGACCGGCGCAATGTGTAGAAGTCTTGCGTGCTTGCAGGCGTGACTTGGGCGGCCATTGGGAGGTCGGCGCAATTGGTGGGGCCGGTGCAACTTGGACGACGTTGGGAAGTTGGCATGAATTGGGAAACTGAGTGTGCTAGCTGGTGGGATCGGCACAAAGTGTAGAAATCTTGCGTGCTTGCAGGCGTGACTTGGTCGGCATTGGGAAGTCGCACCCTTTGTGGGCCCGTTTCTTACACGCGTGATTTTGGTGAAAAGGGAAATCCTTCCCTATTTCAAAGTCTTTCACGCCTATATATGTATATATATATATATATATATAAAGCCCCTTTCTCCGCATCCTGCGCTTTATTCTTTCCTCTTTTCATACTAGCGGCAAAGAGAAACCAGCTTCCAGGTATGTCTTCGAGTACTCTTCTCTCTCTCTTTTTTTTTTTCACATAGGTATAAACCTTAAGAGTAGGCACTTCCACAATCCTTGCATATGATTCCTTGGCATGCCTCTTGTAGAAAATATTGTACGTATGCAACCAAGGGAATACTGCATATATTGTTTGAACCCGTGGGGAATATTGCATATATGAATTTTCGGTCCTGAAAAAATATTTGAACCCTGAAGAAAATATTGCGTGTGTATTTCGAACCCGTAGAGAACCCTATATGAATCCCGAAGAAGAATATTGTGTATATGCTTCATACGGCTTCGAACCCGCATGAAATATTGTATATATGATTTTGCTTGTTGAAAGAAGTATCACGCGCGCATTTTTGAACCAATAGAAAAATGCTCCATATATATTTTTGAACCCGAAGAAGGATACTGTATACACACTTGTACCCGTATAGAATGCCGCGTATATAGTTTCGAACCCGAAGAAAGATACTGCGTATATAGTCTTGAACCCGAGTAAAATATTGTGTATATAGTTTTGAATCCGAATAAAATACGTCCTCCTTCCCCCCCTTTTTTTTTGTTGTTGTTGGGTACGATTATGTGTCAGGGAGATAACTTCGTCTTTCTCCGTTTGTTTTGTGCAGATATCTTATTACCAAATTGTTATGAAGGAATTCGATAAGATGTTACCTGAACCACATTTCACTTCGTCAAAGGATGCTCATAATTCCAAACCGAACACAGATGATGAATTCTTCACTAGAGCCCTCGCCCCTGCTCGGAAGAATCACCCAGGTTTCGTGCCAATTTTGCTAACCGGTGGCGAGGATGACAGGAAGACGCGTTCGGTTCGCCCAGAGAGCACCATTCGGTTCTGTCTTCATAAAGGGGTATAATCCTCTTCCAACATTGACTTCGAGGATGTGTCAAAGTCCATTGCGTTCTTTTTGTGAGATGGGTTGAGTTCATGGTGAGCGAGGAGCGTATAAATACCAACTTGACTCGAGCGCAGGTCATTGATGCTGTCAAGACTTGGTAAATCTCCAGTTAGGAAGGACATCCCAGCTTGGTTGCTTTCATCTCCAAATGGTGTTCGGACACCCATACAATCATATGTAGATGGGGTGAGATAACTTTCTCCTTGGAGAGTGTGGCTCTCTTCTTTGAATCTTCCAGAATCGGAATCTTAGAATCCAATTATGCGAAAGTGAGGTGAAGATGCGGGATGACCTAGCCGCTAAGTTGGGGGATTTTTCTCGGAAAGACTCCATTGCGAAGTCGAAGGATTCTGCCGAAAAGAGGATGAAAGGTGCCCTTACGGTTGGTGGATATCTCAATGGTTTCCGGACGAGTTGGAGCACGAGCAGAAAAGCGGTGATCTTCATGTCGCAGCATTTTTGGCTCTCTCGGTTGTCCAGAGACATTTTTGATGACGGTCTTGGCAAGAAAGGAATAAGACCGGAGTTGTTAGAGATTCTTTGTGAAGTTGGCAAAGGGTGAAGTTCTTCCCATTGGCAAGTTGTTCCTTGGTTCCCCTGTATGTGCATCTGGATCACCTAGTTGCGAACATGCAAGTTTCGAATGGTTTCATGAAAGTGGATTCATATGTGCACGTTGCTTTTCTGCAAGTCTGGCTATGGGAGCACTTCGAGAAGTATGCTCTGAAACCGCTGCCTTCGCTTCCCGTGAGTTGGGGGGGCTCTCGAATTCTTCGATGTGTGAACAGTAGTCCAAGAGTTGGCGTGAGCTTGGTTAGTTTTCTTGATAAGTTGCATGAAATCAATTTTCGTCCATGGGGGCCGGTCCATAAGTCAGTGACTCAAATGGACACCTTTGCTTCTGCTCCGCTCACGTCTTTGTCTTCTGATGACGATTTGAGTGTTGGTGAAAACCTGTTCATTCAGAGCTGCTCGCCCGGTTATATACCGTCTTTATTCGTGGGGTCTTTCCAGATAGCTGCTTATAATATTGACCGTGCTGCTCGTCACATGGGTTTCGATCAAGGGGTGCCTCTTGTTTACCGGCCGGTGATCCCTAAGGATTCATTGCGTGTCGCCCTTGACGCCAGTGCCCTTGAGCCGGGTATCCGTCTTCCCTTATTTCAAATGGGAAGAGTAACTTCGACGACCTTAGGCTATAATGAGTTTTGGTGCGACGAGTTTATTATGATCCGAGATTTTGTGAATAATGTGGTGGAAAACGTTCGTTGCAAACCTTCCCCAGCAGTTTTGAAGAAGTATCCAATGTTAAGAGATACCAAGCGAAAGTTTCCTAGCAATTCGGAAAGTCCCCAGGCCAAAGAACGGAGAACGAAGAATCGTCTTTTTGGCGGGTTCGGACGGTTTCACAAGATCCTCCCACGGCTCTTGTGTCTTTCAGTTATTCTAATAACCAGGTATGTGTCGCCTCTTCATTGGTTTGTCTCAAAACACGTGAATTTCGGCTGAGAACATGTGTCTTGTTTCCTTCAGGGCTTCGGTAGTGTTAATGCTTTCGCTGCCCTTGCACGTTGCCAGGAGACGGCAGTTTCTTCAAGGAATTCCGGCGGCACTGAGCCTACTCATAGCGGTGATGAGTCAAAGAAAGAAGAAAGTTCAACAAGTGAGAGTGATTCCTCTGGCAAGACTTGGTTCTTCTTCGGGAAGTGGTTCGGTGAGTTTCGCGCTTCTTTTCTTTCTTCTTCTTCTGTTTCTTCTTTTGAAAAAATGTCTAACTCAAGTTTGCAGGAGGAATCCGGTTCGGAGGACGATTCCAGGGTGGAGTCACACGAAAACTTGCCTTTGGTGACCACCGCTTGCGGTGACTTGGAGATGGGAGTTAGCCGGTTGTCGGGCACGAGGTACGTGGTTCAAACGGTGGATGATTCTCTGTTGGTTGTTGCCGTAGACATGGAAGAAGACCCTTTGCGAGTCGTGAGGCCACTTGCGGGCGCCATTTTTGATCCCCGTACTTGGTTCCTTATCCAGGTCATGTCTTTGGTTGACGGCTTTAGCGTGCCGGCTAAGCATGAGGCGTTGTACACAGAATCGGGAGAAGCACGGACATATGGCTACAACCAAGAAAGTCACTAGTCGATTTGCGCTGGTTAAGCGTGTGGAAGAGGCTTTATCTTTCATCGAGGATATGCGTGAGGTGACTGGTCACACCATTTCTGAAGACGTTATTGCCGACTGGGAGCACCATCGCGACGTGTGCGTAGAAAAGGAGTTCAACACTTCGTGGTTTGTCGAAGGCCTTGTTGAGATCCAAAAGTTGAAAGATGCAGCAATCGAAAGCCTTTCTGCCGAGGAGATTGCCCGACAGGAGATGGAACTCGAAAAGCTTTCCAAGATGTTGACTATGAAGAGAGCGGCTCTTGAAGACGCAAAGTTGACTTTCTCCAAGAAGAGCGGACTTGTTGGACGATTTTCCTTGAACGTTTCTCTGTTAAACTTTCATTTTTTTTTTTTTTTTTGAAAGACATATTGGATGTCTGGTTCAAAACTTGATCTTTGATAGACAGATGGTAGCTTTTAGGGTATTGGATTATTTCTGGGATGAATGGTTTTGATAATATGACTCGATTATGTTTTGGGAAAAGAATATTGCTTTTATGAAAGTGTGTGCTAGCAATAGGCACAAGACTCGGTAGTATGACGGTTTTACTAAGAACCTAAAAATAGATTGTATATCTTGCCCGATCTGAATTTAATCACTTCATAGGTTTTGCGAACACGCCCCTCTCCATGTAAAAGGCGGTTTTGATGGCGGTTTCTTTGGTAGCATCGCCAGACAAGTCCCCGATCGCTGGTAGCATCTCGGCGATTGAGTAATATCATCTTGACAAGTCCCCAGTTTTCTTGTGTAGTTTTTACAACTAGTAACCGGGTCGTCTGGTAGTTGAGTCGGATTGAGTCTCCTTCCCCTACCATCTTGACATCTGGGTCGAATAACGAGATCGACAATCTGATATTGTAGCCGATAGATCAATCCTCCCGCTGTGTCGCCAATTGTTTATGGGTAAAAAATCGTTTCTGCCGATTTCGGTAAATTCGGTAGGTGAGTGAGAAACTGGTTCAAACCCTAAACAAATGTGCTGCACGTGAGCACTTTATAGGTTCGAGAGATCAATCTATACAAGTCCGGCCTAAACCAAGAAATGGCCGTTCCGGACTTGCTTCGGTCACAAAGTGGAGGAGAAGGGTTGATTTGGGGAGGGAAGCAAAGAAAGGTGTTGAGACCCGGAATAGTGCTGGGAGAGTAGCGTCTCGACTTGTATCGAAGGTGAAAAGCTTAGGAAGCTTGCAAGAGATGAAAGCATTTTGGGAGAGCTTGCAAAGTTGCATTTACGAGAGTGTAGTATTTTTCTCCGACCGAGACTTGTTTTACGGTGGAAATAGGTAAGACCTATTTATACAAGTCGAGATTGAAACGTACTACTGGCCTCATGAAGGAAGAGAGTAAAGGGTGAAATAATGGGAGGAGGTGGTAACCGCATGGTTTAATGGGTGAAAACGTTTTCACCATTATTTCCTCTTTTATTTGACCGCTTTATTCCTTTTCACGCTTTCTTAAAGTGAGCGTAGTGTACGTGCATCTTTGTGACCGCCAAACCAAAACCCTAAAGAAGCATCCCCGGTTTGTGTTTATGTCTCGAGTGTTGGTTGCATCTTGAGTGCAAATGGCGCTGCTAGTGGCGCGTGTGACATGTGCCAATGGCATGTGCGGAATGCCTTGGTGGTAGGTTGCACGGTTTGCAAGTTAGGCTACCAGCGTGTGTGTTTGGCATGTGCCAATGGCATGTGCGGAATGCCTTGGTGGTAGGTTGCACGGTTTGCAAGTTAGGCTACCAGCGTGTGTGTTTGGCATGTGCCAATGGCATGTGCGGAATGCCTTGGTGGTAGGTTGCACGGTTTGCAAGTTAGGCTACCAACGTGTGTGTTAGGTATGTGCCAATGGCATGCGTGGCCATTAGGGCCGTGACCTTGATAGGGAAACTAGCTAGCGAGCATGTTGGCATGTGACAATGGCATGTGTGGCCATTAGGGCCGTGACCTTCACAGGGAAACTAGCTAGCGAGCATGTTGGCATGTGCCAATGGTATGCGTGGACGTTAGGGCCGTGACCTTGATAGGGAAACTAGCTAGCGAGCATGTTGGCATGTGCCAATGGTATGCGTGGCCGTTAGGGCCGTGACCTTGATAGGGAAACTAGCTAGCGAGCATGTTGGCATGTGCCAATGGCACGCGTGGCCGTTAGGGCCGTGGCTTTGGTAGAAAAAGGCCGCTAGCGAGCATGTTGGCATGTGCCAATAGCATGCGGGGCCGTTAGAGCCGTGGCTTTGGTAGAAAAAGCCGCTAGCGAGCATGTTGGCATGCGCCAATAGCATGTGGGGCCGTTAGGTCCGTGGCTTCTGTAGAAAAAGGCCGCTAGCGAGCATGTTGGCATGTGCCAATAGCATGCGGGGCCGTTAGGGCCGTGGCTTTGGTAGAAAAAGCCGCTAGCGAGCATATTGGCATGTGCCATTGGCACGTACGGCCATGTTGACCAAGTTGCACGTTTTGCAAGCCTAGGGCGCTATATTTGGCATGTGCCAATGGCATAGCGGCTTAGTTTGGCATGGTTTCCAATGAATGTGATACGGAGTTTGGTTTTAGCGTTGTTGCCCATGGTGCGCAGTATGCGACTTGGTTTGGCGTTGTTGCCATGGTGCGCAGAGTGCGGCTTGGTTTGGCATGGTTGCCACGGTGCGCAGAGTGCGGCTTGGTTTGGCATGGTTGCAATGGTGCGCAGAGTGCGGCTTGGTTTGGCATGGTTGCCGTGGTGCGCAGAGTGCGGCTTGGTTTGGCGTGGTTGCCATGGTGCGCAGAGTGCGGCTTGATTTGGCATTGTTGCCATGATGCGCAGTATGCGGCTCGGTTTTGGAATTAGGGTTCCGTGTTGAAAACCCTAATCTGGTATTTTGAAAAAATACCCCTATTAATTATTTACACCTGAGTTAAATGCTCTTAGTTAATGTGTTGCGGGTAACACTAGGTCATGGGGTTTTACGATTTTACCCCTTGTCTAAAAACCACCATCAACAGTAGTTCATCAAACAAAGTTAATTCCCTTTCATTAAATGAACTTCAAGCCAAATATCGCCTCTTAGAGATTGAGCATAGATCCGGTTTAAGTTCATCCAACCAATTTAAACAAATGTATCTTGATTCTCATAAGAAAACCAAAACTTTAAGGAAGAAAATTAGTGACCTTATAGATGACAAAGATCGCATTGCTAACAATGGTGCACAGGCATTAGCAGAATTTCAAAAGTCTCTTCTCGAAGTACAAATTGAACGAGATGAATTACTTCGCTAGAATACCATACTTAACGAGCGAGAAGATCAAATTCGTTCACTTCTTGTTATAGATAATAATGATGAATTTGCTTGGGCTGCGAAGGTTTTAGACAATGCCAGGAATAATTAGGTATTGATGTTAGTCTTCATGCCGAGCATACTGCCTTGGTTAAAGATATGATATCTGACATAGAAGGTTGTTTATTATACTTTACTGCTCCTTGTTTCTGTAGTATTGTTATTGAGTTGTTAATTCATTGTTATATGTCTTGCAGAATCCGAGAAGAGATTTCAGACAAGGATTGAAGAACTTGAGTCTGAAAAAGAGCAACTCGCACAGGATTTTTCTCTTCGCAACAACAAGTATTCTAAGTTGAAGAAATAACTGCAAGTTACAGTAGCGAACTTCAACAATGATGCTGTTCGCTTTCGCAACCAAACTATTGAAACAGTTTGCAATGATCACCGCATTCCTCTTAGCTCGTACCCTTGTCTTCTTGATGATATTCCTGAAGATATGCCTTTCTCAGATGTTTCTGATAGTGAAGCTAGCGAAGAAGAAGAGCCTGGCGAAGAGAATGATGGAATTGAAGAATCTGACAAAGAAGAAGAATCCTCAAAAAAATAATTTCTCTTGCTTCTTATAACATTTGTATATATACCATATTTTGGACTACTAAATATGAATTCAATCTTTATTCCTTTATTTGCACATATTAATCAATCTTTTCTTCTTTAATCTTTATTTCATTGCCTCTTTTGTGCATAAATCTATCATATGAAAATGAATAACAAAATCTCTTCTCATAAATTCCCATACTTGCCTCTGTTATGGATTTTCAAATGAGAGATTTGATCGATTACCTCTGAGATGAAAAATTTCTAAGCTTTGCCTCTGTCATTCATTGAGATTTATTAACTCTAAAGAAATATAATCATGTTCGCAAACTTTCTTTGCTTCCTCAATTTTTTGTGCGGCGATATCTTTATGGGTGTTGAAATTAATCATGGCGACAAGATCGCAGGACATCTCCACAAATGAATAAATCTATTGATCTTGTCTTATCATTGATTGTGTGGTCTTATTTTGCCTTCCTAATTAAAGGTCTTATTTCGCCACCCCTCATTGCGACAAGGTCGCAGGACGTCTTTACATTTTCATGTAACGACCCATTGACCTTGTCTTATCGTTTCTTAGTATTTTTGCCTCTGCAGGATATTTCATTTGCGACAATGTTACAGGTTTAAATACTCTTGCGAATATAAAATCCCATGACATTACCGTCTTTGCGACGAAATCGCAGGACGTCTTTACATTTTTATGTAAAAACCCATTGATCTCGTCTTATCCTTGCATCAATATTATTGCCTCTACAGGATCATCGCACAAATATGACAAGCCTAAATTTTCTTGCGAAAACAAAGCCTCGTGACATTTACGTCTTTTGACACTTATCAGTTCCCTAATGGAGGGTGCCGCCCTTATCTTCTCCCTGGTTTCCCCTTCAAGGAGGCGTACATCGGCCATACAATACTAGCTCCTCCCATCCGGTCTTAACAACAACAAGTTGTTTTCGGAGCCTCTTATCCCTTATACCTATATGGTTTATGGTTACGAGACTGCACCCTAAGTGGAGTTTTCTTCGGGCCGAGTGCAGCATATACCAAGACTTGCCAAGAATGGCCGAGACACTTCAAATGCCCCAGGCACTCTTGGCTCAACCGTGTACCTCGGCGCCTTGAGCATACACTGACTCCTTGGAAGAGACCCTCGGGCGTCCAACCAGGGTATAACCTTATATAAATAGTTGGAAATCCAAGGTATCTCTCCCGGATAGGATTTCATGGGCCCCAAATCTCCATGACCCAGGTTCCAGGAGCGGTGTAACCCTTCCCCTGAGCCATGTCAAGAGATACCCCCTTATATGACGCACTTTAGGTCTTACATTTGCCTCTTGCGAAATATCATTCGCGAACTAGGGTGTACGCCATAAAGGTTCGTCCCATTCACTCACTCATTCATTTTTGTTAAATCAATCAATCATTCATTTTTGATAATCTCTTGTTATTTTGTTTGCGAAACTATCGCACAATTTTGCTTTGTTTGTAATAATCTCATTTCAATTCTTCAATCAGATTTTCATACATTCTCGATAGCGAGATTCTCGCGTAATTTTTCTTCAACTACTATTTTTTCTTCTTTTCCTTGACATGCCTTCGTCACTAAATCTTTGTCATTTCTCGCAATTATTCACTTCTTACACCTTTTACTCCTGCTTCCCTCTGCCTCTGCATCATTAAAACCTCTTAATAGTTCTTTTCCATCATAACTTTCAACTGCTTTCATGCCTTCACCTCGCAATGTGTCTTCTCTTCGTTTATCTATAATATCCACCATCAACCTTTCTTTTCGTTGTTCATCTTTTATATTCTTCTTCCAACCTTTACTTTTTGCAGTTCTCTCTTCGCAGCTCTCTACATCAACCTCGTAACATCTTTGTCCTTCCATCCAGTCTCCCTTTATAATTCCAACACCACTAGGATGAGGGAACTTTATACACTGATGATATGTTGACGCTACACCCAGAATTTCATGCAACCATGGCCTTCCGATCAATGCATTATAAGGAGACTCCACATCGACCACACAGAACAAAATATCAGTTGATAATCCTTGCAAGGGTATTCTCATATGAACTTCTCCTTTAGGCTTATTCGCTGTGCCATTGAAACCATATATTTTGTTTGTTGAAGGTATCAATTCTTCATCCTTTCCTCCCATAGTCTTGTAAGTATGGTAAAAAAGAATGTTTACCGAGCTCCCAGTATCAATTAATATTCTATTGATCGCCCAACAATTTTCTGCTTCATCATCTTCGCCATCAACAGGTTTTGGATTAATTTCTAGTTTTACAACCAATGCGCTATCATGTATTTCTCTACCTTTGGATATTTCTTCTGCAGAGAAAGAAATAATCTGCAATTTCCACTCTTTTAACTGCGATGTCCTCGCAATGTTCATTACTTCTTTATCATCAACATCCCTCGCAAAAACTCTACTGAGTACGTTATCATGAAAATCTTAAATTGTGCGGTATGAGTGTACAATAGAGTTACAAAATAAATTTTTAGCTTTCGCTCCAACTTCTATTACGAATGTTTCTTTCCCCTTAGATGAGTTTGTCATGTGCATTCCTGGTGGTGGTGGTAACGGTTGAATTTTCTCTTCATCTTTTAGAAAATGATTCAGCTTTCCTTGGTCAATCATCCTTAGGATGATTCTCTTTATGTTTCTACAATCATTTGTCAGATGTCCATGAAAACGGTGGTAAGAGCAGAATTCGTGACTTCTATCACCTGGTGGCGGTTCATTCCCCATGTTCCATGGTGCGGGTATGTTTTCCATTATGAGTATAGCTTCCCATATTTTTTCCACACTAGTATTAAGTGGTGGAATTTTGATTTCTTCCCATACTACTCTGTGGCGTCGCTACCCTCCATGATAATTCTGCCTTTGACTTCCGTAAGTTTCTTGCGGATGATCAAGTCTTTGATTTTGTTACTGCCGCCACGGTTGTAGTAGTTCCTTTCTCTTTCAAATTCTTCTTGATCACGTCTTCCCATAGCTACCATCTTTGGCTGTCCATCATCTATTATCCTTTCTTGTTGCCCTTGCGAAGGGCTCGCCACTGTATTTATTAATTTGGGTAGTAAACTTGCATTCGCAGTATTTTAACTTGTATTCGCAACTGGATATGATTCCATTTCATTTTGTCTTTCCTCCAAAGCAATATATTCTTCCTGAAGTTCTCTCAACTCAGTCATCGTGATTGTATTCTTGACTCTAAAAATTTGAATATATAACAAATTTGGTTGCGAACATAGCATTTATGAACGATAGAATGAGATATCTTTCATCCACCCTTCCAGCCATTTCGCTGCACATTGTCTTCCATCTCACAGTTAAATGCTTCAAACTTTCACCAACTCTTTGTTTTAGCCCAAACACATCTTCGATACCGGGTCGCGAGGAGTTGTTACTTATATATGCCTCTAAGAATATAGCTTGTAAATGGTTAAATGACGTGATTGTGTTCCTTGGTAAACCCTCGAACCATTTTAATGCTTCTCCTGTTAAACTTGATGCAAAGTATTTGCATAATATGGCATCATGATTTTCCCACTGTAACATACATCTCACATAAGCTTTGATGTGTTGTATCGCACAAGTTGTCCCATCAAAAATGCTAGTTAATGCAGGTAAATTGCACTTTGGGGGTATTCCTCATAGCTGCACTTCTAATGTAAAAGGATTTTTCGCAGCCTCCGCGATGGCTTCGTCTAACTATCTTCTTCCTCCTTCTCTTCTAATGTTCAATATTCCTCTCATCTCTGCCAATTCTTTCAAAATTTGTTCGTTTGCCTCAAAATTCAAATTTATTGGTCTTTTTAACTCTGTCTCTCTCCTTCTGCGTTCTTGTCTACTTATATTTTCTGGTTCATCATTCTCGTCTCTTCTTGCTCTGCGACTTTCTTCTTCACCTCTTTCACGAATTCTCACACGATTATACCTGTCATTTTCTCTTCTTGGTTGTCTATCAGTTCTCCTTTGTATTCTTTCATATTCTTCATTAATGTTTCCATTGTTGCGATTTTGCTCGCGCCTTCTTTCAATATTGTCGTGGTTGTTCTGCCGTATTGCTTCTTCTACCTCCCGTTCTTCCATTTCTGCTCTTAATCTTTCCCTTTCGCAAGCTAGACGCGCTTATTCAATATAATGTTTTTCAATGTCATCTTCAATCTCCTTTTGTTTCCTTCGTGTTTCTCTCCCTTGCAGTATTCTTCTTCCTTCTTCCTGATTTTCTTCATTAATTGGATTATTCTGCCCTTGACGCTGCCTATTTTCTTGATTTCCGTCATTTTGATCATTTTGTAGATCTTCAGGACGTGGAATATGACGATCTTCTACCACTTCTCTTCCTTCGCGACCACCTTCGCCAAAATCTAGCTCTCTTTCCAAATTTTCTTCATTAACGCTTTCTACAGGTAATGTTCTTCTCATGTCCTCCCTAACTGATCCTGATCTTGACCTAGTATTACTTCTTGACCTTCTATTTTGCAACCTCCTATTTTCCATTCTTAATTCATGGTTCTGCCTTGTTAAATTTGCTCGTTCTTCCGCTTTTAACCGCCTTTCTTCATGTATTGATTTCCTCAACGCTTCTAACGCTGCGATTTCTTCATTTCCACGAATTATTTCTCCCATCTCTTCTCGATTTCTCTCCTCTTGTCCATTATTTATCAATTGTTGCACTTCTTCTCTTTCCTCCATAGAATCTGATCTCCATGTATGCACATTCACCCTATCATAATCTATTACTCTATTTGTTGCTGGTTGAATTGGTGGTTGAATTTAGCCTTCTTCTCTATCCCTTATGTTTACTCTTGAAGGTTCACCTGCTTCATTTCTCCTTTCTCCAGCTAATCTTCTGTTTCTTCTAACAGTTTTTGGTTGTTCTGATGTATTCCTTCTTCTAGCCATTTCTTAATTTCTGCAACTTGTCGTAAATTGTATGAAATTCTTTTCTTATTACTCCAAATTTGTCCAAATTACAATGTTGATCTTCACAGAATTTGATCTTCACAGAATTCTTTTCATGAATTCAGTCCATGTTTCTAGCGCATATGTAGTTGCAGGAAATCCCACACTACACTCCTCACTAGATTTTACTCAACTAATCCATTTTGAATATGAATTGCTATAGATTTTATTGATTATTTTCTTGAAATGTTTACAAAGTAAGATAGAACAGAGTTAAAAAAATTACAATCACTCTAAATTTTCTCTCTCCTAATGACTTGCTTAACAATTCAAAAAGAACTCTCCTTTACAACAGACTTACTCGGCCCTTTATATAGGGTATTACATAGTGGATGACAGCTAAGCTGTCCTTTATTTTAGGGAAACCTTCGCGAAGTATCGCAAGTGTATAAGTGTTTGTCTTCGTGACACTCCTAAATCTCGCCAAGTCTTCACACTTTTCTCATGTCCTGGTTGTCGTCATCTGATGCGTCATTTAAATTATTTCCCTGCGACACCTTCGTAATGTAGTCGTTTATTAATCTCGCGAAGTATTGATGTCGCGATATTTTGATCCTACAGTTTCGTTTAGTTTCAGAGATATGCTATTCAAATTCTCAATATATAAAACAAAATAAGCATGAATTCGGATTCAATGTAAAACAATATGACAGATATGCATTGTACTTTACAAAGACATGATGCATGATATTGTTTATCGATATAAATTGGAAAACATACCCAGCCAGTTGGATCAATGTGGAGTACTGGAATGTACTTTGTCTGTCCATTCACCGGTTGCTCATTATGATATGCCTTTTTTAGTTGGTATTGCCAGTAATTTATAAGATCCGCCTCTAAATCCCTGCCATGTACCAGATCTTCAAATGTCTCTGCAGATAATATGTGATGACCAATCTCAGCAGGAGCTTTCCAAGCACTGGAGCTGCAAATTCAAATAATCCAAATCATTTACAAGCTTGATTCCAAACAAAGTACATAATGTTTGTTAAAATGCAAGGAACCTATCCAAGAGAGACTCACATTGAGGTTGCTTTGTAAAAAAAAGGAGAGAGAAGCGCTCTTTGTGGTTGACTCATATCCTTATACAACGGATATTTCCTTAGCTTCAACAACTTACGTGCGGCCTTCGGTTTTTTAGGCACTTCTTGAAGATTTGGACCACCTTTGCCTTTTCTCTTTCTCACATTCTCGTCATCCTTTTTCTGAAGTTTCTCTGTTGGGCAATCTTGTTCTACTGAGGTTTTAGTTCTGGACTTTATTTTTCGTCTTTTAATTCCAGACAATCCTTTGCCACTCGCGAACTCAGGTTCAACTTTTTTCTGCGGGTGGCTCCGAGTTACTGGCTTCTGAGGGGTATATGTGATTGTTGGAGTATTTTTCTTCTCCTTAGCTGAGACTTTCGGATTTTTCTTCTCCTTGTCCATGACTGATGTAGTCGCCTTCTCTATTGATTTGACTTCATTACCCTTAGTAGCCAGCCTATCTTGGAGTCTCTTGGAGAGTGGTAAATCGTCTTCCTTTGATGTTGGACTTAACCAAGCTTCGTTATCCTTCAATATAGCATAAACGTAAAAAAAAACAAATGAGAGACTAAAAAAGCAAAAAAAAAAAATGAACAGAATAGAACATACGTATTGCAGGATTCTTTTCAGTACAGAACTTATGTACTGGTAGTTTCAGTGAGTACAATACATATGTACTGTTAGGTTTCCCATTTTACAGAACATATTTGATGTTACTTTTCACTTTTTTGCTAATTATAACTACCTTATGTAGGTCAACAAGAATTCGTAGAGTCTCAGCATATAAATTAGCTTTTTCGGCGCTCCTATTTTTCTTTAGTTGAGCTTCCTCTGCCTTTTGAACTCATGACTTAAATTTGATAAGTCTAAAATCCGGTTGGACCCTAGTATAACTAACTTAATGGGCTTTGGACCAACCAGCAAATTTTCCTACATATATTACTCACCACATTAATAAGATTAACTAAAATTAATTCGACCTAAAATTTCGGAAAAGGATGTCATTGTTTTGAACTCATGAGTTTCTAGAAGAGGTGTGTTTCCCGGCCGAACAGAAATGATGACCTCCAAACCTGCTTTCTTTGCAGCCACAGCTTCTTGAATATTGTTTGTACCATAAGTAAAAATACCACTTAATGGGCCAAATTGATACTTGAATCATATTTTGGTCCTCATCCAAGCCCACTAACCAGTCAACCAAGGCAGCCCACCAGTCTGCACAGATCGGTTAATGGTCAAAGTCGGTCAACTATCAAGGTCAACTTCCGGTCAAGGTCAATGGTCAAAGTCGGTCAACTATCAAAGTCAACGTCCGGTCAAGATCAATTGTCAAAGTCAACGGTCGGTCAACAGTCAAAAATCAACTGTCGGTCAACTATCGAAGTCAGTCGCACCCCTAGCCAATTTTCAGTCTTGTAGCCAGCAATGCTGCTAACCAATTCCCAGCTAAAAACTCTTTCGCGCTGCCAACCAGTCTCCAACCATGCTGCCAGCCAGCCTCCATCCAGACTACTAGCCATTATGCCTGTCAACCATCAAGCCAGTCCCTACCCATGCCGTCAGCTGTTCCGCCAGCGAATGTCCACCAATACTGCCAGCCATCATTTATGCAGAATTTATCATGGAAGCATAAATGTGCAGTTTCATGCAGAATTGAATTCCAGCAGTTTCAGCCATGCGAATTGAAGTCCAGCAGTTTCAGCCATGCAATATTCATTTCAGCGGTTTCAGCCATGCGAATTGAATTGCAGCAGTTTCAGCCATCCAGTACTAATTGCAGCAGTTTCAGCCATGCAATACTAAAAGCAGCAGTTTCAGCCATGTAGTATTAAATGCAGCAGTTTCAGCCATGCAGTACTAATTGCAGCAGTTTCATACATGCAGAATTAACTCCAGCTGTTTCATACAGAATTGATGATGGAGGCATGAATGAGCAGTTAATGTAATTTATGTTTATATTTAGATATGGAACTGTATAAATAGGGGAGAGCAGAAATCAAGAGGGGGGATGGAAAAAGAGAGAAAAAACATATTGTAATTCTATTATCAGTAAACACCACTCCCAAAGGGGATTCGCCCGTGGACGTAGGCAACCTATGCCGAACCACGTTAAACCTCTGTCTTTCATTTTGTTCTTCAAATCGACCCCAAACCCAAAATACTCACCAAAATAATCCGTTCATCATGTTTCGTGCTCAAAAGTAATTTTGGGTACAAACATTGACGCCGACTAAGGGGATTACGAGAAAAGGAATCGTGTTTTACCATTGAGAAAAATTGTGCAAAATACTTCAAAATCATGTCCGTCAAAAAGCAGTTTGGACGTCTTAAAATTCACTGTTGCAGTCCATTTGAACGTAACTGCTACAGTCCAATCTGATCGCAATTGTTGCAGTCCAGCTGATCGCAGCTGATGCTGACCTTGTAATCGCAGATACCGCAGTCAAGTTGATCGCAACTGCTGCAATCTAGATTCGTTATTCGATATCTGCTAAAACTATTACCTTCGGAAACTACAAAAGCTGCATCACTACAAAGACCGATGGAATCACCCCTAGGACGTTTGGTCCACGGTAAAAGATGGCGTAAAAACATCATCAAAATTGGTGCTGGATATTCAATCCACAACATTGTGGGGTCGATTTTGATTGATCACCGCAGTCCAGTGATCACGATTCTTTGCATTCCGATTAATCAAACTTACTGAAGTTCGATTAATCACACTTACGATAGCCCAGCATCGCAGTCGGAAGCCACCAAAGATGACTCACTGCGAAAATCATCAAGGTTGTTGTTAGGATGTTCGATCTGCAGCATGTTCAAGTCCAAAGTCCGAAAAAATTGCTTCTCAAATAATGTATTATCCACCTGCCAAGTTTGTTGTATGACAAAATTAATACTGGCATGATCGCAAAGTTGTCAAGTTGTGTACATCTCAAGGTGCATGAATACCCAAGGGAAAACCTCGAGAAAAACATCTCGAGAAAATTCCAGAAAAGGGTCACAAAAGTGCAGCAAAATCATGGTGAAAATTCCGGGAGAAACAAAGAAGATCCACACAACCGTTGCTAAAAATCCATAGGCTGTTACGAGAAGCTTTCAAGGAAAACACAACAAGTCAATGAAACCTGTCACCAAAAGTCCGAAGGCAAAGATCAAAGTTCCAGAAATATGTTGCGAAAGGTTTAAAAAAAAAAAAAAAAAAAAAAAAATCAGGAAAAAGCCGGCGGCCATCACGAGCGGCGGCGGCGAGCGGCGACGGCGGCCACCAGCGAGCAGCAATCGGCGACTACTCGACGATTAATTGGAGCCTCTGATTTGGTGCAGCTCGGTACAACTTAATTTCATAGCCCTGTTTCAATGCAACACGACGCAACTTAATCCCGTAGCCCTCGGATCATTCCGCCCCGTTTCTCTTGCCTTGCGGATATGTACACCCCACTAAGGCTTGGCCTAAAAATTTGTTTCGCTGATATCTTCTTCGTCTCACGTCCGAATTGGATGATTTTTGGCTCGTTGCGATCGCATTTCAATATCCTACGACATGAAGGTAAAATTTTGCAATTGGAGAATAATATTTTTTGGGTACAATCACGTCATCAACATGTTTGGGTCAAGGGGCTAACCAACCAATTTCGTTTCTTCGATAACTTCTTCTTCATACATCCAAATTGAGTGATTGTCGTCCCGATGAGATCGTATGTCAATTACCAAGGTCGTGAAGGCGACATTCCAATTTTCGGAGAAAGTTAAATTTTTTAGAAACGGACACCACCGAAAACACTGCAGTCCAGTTGATCGAACTGCTGCAGTCCTTTTCCACATAACTATTACAGTTAGTTGATCGAACTATTGTAATCCGTTTTCACAAAGAATTTGTTGGCTCGTTGATCGAACAGCCGCAGTCCTTTTTAATTCCTACAGTCCAGTGGGTCGAATCGCTGTAGTTCGATTTCCCCAAAACTGTTTCAAGATCTGATTTTCCTCACAATTATTCGTCCATTTTATGCATAATTGTTACAGAGACAATGGATCGCATTTCTTTGAAATCTGATTCCTCGGCGATTGTCTTCAATCCGATTTGATTTAACTGGTGCATTCCAGTCCCACAGACAAATCTAGTTACTAAGACGAGACGAGGCGCTAATGCGACTATACTAGTCATCGTCGCTGGAAAACACCGACAAAGCCAGTGGGCATCCTAATCGCTTCGTAAACGAAGTCATAGTAACATTTTCAATAAGGTAAGTATACAATTTACATATTTTTGTATTTTTTTTTTAATTTATAATAATGCATACTTTTGTTCAATGAGGCACCTATAATGTGGCAAGCATTTTCTCACGAGGAGATGCACACATTCCAATTCTGCGCGCATCTAGAATAGTGGGATTGGCCCCCCGCGCGAATTCCGGATAACAGACATCTTCAAAATTTCATGCGCGATCAAAATGTAGCAAGGCAGTGCAACCTTGTGCGAGCATTGAGCAGCATGACAATCACTATCCTCTGGGGGCGAGTTTCATATCACTTCAAAGTGACTGACTATCACTTGGGGGCAAGATATGTAACACCTCATGGTCTAAAATTAGTCTTTTGGGGCAAGCTGTGTAACACTTCATACACTTGGGGGCGAGTTACATAGCACCTAATTGCAATGCGGAATTAAGCTTCTAAAAATCAAAACTTCAGGTAACCCAAACTTCTTAATCCTCCAACGAGTTACAGGATTAAGAGGGGGCGAGCGTACCCCCTAATATTTATACGTAATTTTTTACAATCAGTAATGTTAAACTGCTATAGTTATGTTGATTGAATTATTGTACTCCAGTTCAAAAGCAACTGCCACACTCGATTGGACGCGACCGATGCAGTCCAGTTTTGCCTATGAATTCTGTACTCAGTTGGACGCAATCGATGCGGTCTGGTTGCACTCGATTGGGACGCCCAATCTTTGTCTAGTTTTATTTGTAACGGTTACACCTAGGTTTATCAAACTATTTAAGTCCAGTCCCTCAGCCGTTGCTGCAATCCAGCTGATCGAAGCTACTGCAGTCCGGCTCTGTTTGTATTCCTGCCGGATCAGTGATCAATTGTTGTAATCATGTTAAATCGCTTGCAGTCCAACTTTGTTCGTCGCTGCTGCAGACCAGCTGATCGAAGCTGCTGCAGTCCAGCTCCGTTCGCAATTCCTGCAGTCCAGCTGACCGCAGCTGCTGCAGTGAGGCTCGTCGCTCCTGCAGTCCAACTGATCGCAGCTGCTGCAATGCTCGTTGCTGCTGCAGACCAGCTGATTGGCCCGATGCGGTCCCTCGTTCACAACTCCTGCAGTCAGATGATCGCAGCTGCTGCGGTGCGGTTTGCTCGTTCTTTCTGCGATCCCGCCTAATCGGCTGATGCAGTCCAGCTCGTTCGCAACTCCTGCAGTCGGTGATGATCGCATTTCTGGGCCGCAATGCTCGATGTTCTTTGCATCACGCTTCCAGAATTCTGAGCGATTCGAGCCTTCGGTCCCAATTTTGCATACAACAATGGTTCATACTCAACTGTTTCCCGCCGAACACAATAGCCTCATTTAGGGGCGACTTAATTACGATCTCCACAATCAACGAAGGCGGTTCTATTTACGCTTCAGCAACAGAAATTTACTCTCTGGGGCGTCTTGATTTCCGCAAACAACAAGGGAAGTTCGCCAATCACCTCAACATCAATAATCCACAATTGGGGGCGAGTTTTATCATTAACTAAGGAACACGAAATTTTTCTTAACCCCCAACAAGTTAGAGGATAAGAGGGGGCAATGTTTGTACCATAAGTAAAAATACCACTTAATGGGCCAAATTGATACTTGAATCATCTTTTGGTCTTCATCCAAGCCCACTAACCAGTCAACCAAGGCAGCCCACCAGTTTGCACAGACCGGTCAATGGTCAAAGTCGGTCAACTATCAAGGTCAACTTCCGGTCAAGGTCAATGGTCAAAGTCGGTCAACTATCAAAGTCAACGTCCGGTCAAGATCAATGGTCAAAGTCAACGGTCGGTCAACAGTCAAAAATCAATCATCGGTCAACTATCGAAGTCAGTCGCACCCCTAGCCAATTTTCAGTCTTGTAGCCAGCAATCTGTAACCAATTCGACCAAAAACTCTTCCGCGCCGCAATCCGGTCTCCAACCATCTTTGCCCGGCCGGCCCTCCATCCACATTGCCGACCATCATGCTGTCAACCATCAAGCAGTCCCTACCAATGCGGTCAACTATTCCGCGGCAAATGTCCACCAAGATCGCCAAAGAATCATTTATGCGAGAATTTATCATGGAAGCATAAATGTGCGGTTTCATGCATAATTGAATTCAAAGCGATTTCACCATGCAAATTGAATTCAGCAGATTTCAGCCATGCAATATTCATTTCATCGATTTTGACCATGTTAATTGAATTACGGCGAGCCAACCATGCAAGATTAAAAGTGATTTTCGGCCATGCAAAGACTAAATGCGGCGGTTTACGCATGCAAGTACTAATTGCGCAGTTTCATACATGCAAAATTAACTCCAGCTGTTTCATACAGAATTGATGATGGAGGCATGAATGAGCAGTTAATGTAATTTATGTTTATATTTAGATATGGAACTGTATAAATAGTGGAGAGCAGAAATCAGAAAGGGGGGAGGAAAAAGAGAGAAAAAACATATTGTAATTCTATTTTCAGTAAACACCAAAGGGGATTCGCCCGTGGACGTAGGCAACCTATGCCGAACCACGTTAAACCTCTGTCTTTCATTTTGTTCTTCAAATCGACCGCTAACCCAAAATACTCACCAAAATAATCCATTCATCGTGTTTCGTGGTCAAAAGTAATTTTGGGTACAAACAAATATCATCTGTTACAAATAAGATCTCTAACGTCTTATCTGCTCCTGTAACTACTGGAAATCCAGTAGTACACCCAAAAGGTAGGTAACCAGGATCTAAGACATGTTAAGCAGTATAAACTAGAATGGCTTTATTTATAAATCAACCAAGGAAACAAAATACAAGTTCTTGAATACAGGGAAACCCTAATCTCACTCTCTAAGCTAAGCTCTCCCCTCTCTCCAAAATCCGATCCCCTATACATTTCCCAAGGACCTCTATTTATAGGCCAACTAACCCTAATAGGGCACAGCTCATTTTACTTCGTCACGTTCTCGCGGAGGTGCTTTATACTTCGCCCAGACCCTTTTCCATAAAGTTTTTCTCCTTCTTTCGCTACCTTCACATGGGCTTGTCGGGACACCTGTCTCTTTTCTTGCTCCATAATTTATCTACTTCACGGCTTGTCTTTTCAACCAAGTTACCGAACTTCGCCCTTTCTATTTCGTCATTGATATCTTGTTGGGTACTCTTTTGTATCTTAAATTCTTCGGGTGAGTCTCCTCACTTCTATACGCATCCCCTTTGTACTTCGCAGGACTAATCAGTGACGAAGTAACTCTGATATTCGAATCGACAAGTCCCTGACTGGGATCTTTGAGTGAGATCTCTAGCCATACTTCTTCCCTTTATGTTTGAAACGTGGCGAGCCTATTTCATGTACCTTTATTTTGCCTTTTCTTATTCTATTCGAGCTATACAAGAATGGAATAAGAACCGCTTCGGATTCCATGACCGCCACGTTCTCGGCTTTCCTCCCTCCACGTGGCGACGTTCTCTAGACAACCTTTTATTGTCGGTTATTATACCTCGAACGTGCCGTCAACCCATTGAGCCAGTCATCCTTTATATGCTATTTATACGCAACTTGACTTAGTTGTGGGGTTTTTTTTCCTCTTCTTCCTCTCTTTGCTCTGTGTTTATCTGATTCCTGCGTTTTCTCTTTCTTCCACCATTGTTGCTACCCTTTTCAACCTTCTACTTTTCTTTCATTATCATGGCTCCCAAGAAAGTTTCATCATTTACCTTACCCAAATCCCTCGAGGAATTTCAAGCATATTTTCAAGAAATGGGTTTAACCCTCGCTCCGGTGGTCGATTCTTCCGTGAGTCCTCTTGTTTCCGCTACTCAGGACATGGAACTGAACTATAGGTGGATTCAGTCAGATACCTGGACGGCCGAAAAGATGATTGTCATTATTGGTCAATTAAGGGTTAGGTTATCGTTACCACTATACAACCCTTATAACCCCATCTTCCTTGAGATTCTGGGTATGCTGCAGTGTGGGGTGTTTTAACTTTCTGGTAATGCAATCCGCATCTCCAACGAGTTTAGGATTCGCTTAGATAATGGTACTTCGCAAGTCCCATCAGCGGCTGAAGAATTCGATTCTCGTAACTTCAACGTAGGTTCCTTTGTGGCCAACTATTCTTATAAGTTCACAAGCTTGAGAGAGCGCCAAGAGTGGGGTATTGAGCTTGTTCACAATGCCATATCGGCTCCAACCAAAGCTCTCCTGTTAGATGTGGACTTCCAACTTCGCCTATCTTGTGATGATGATTGGGCGATGTTCCCTCTAGTTGTAAATCGCCCTTTCGTTTGGGGTTTCGACGAAAAGGGATCTCCTCGTCAAGGACCCCTTCTTAAACATTGCTACCTCGCTGGTTGTGATCCTTGGAGGCTTCAATGGTCTGTGCCAGCCGAGGTATGACTTCATTCTTTAAGATTTACCTTGATTTGGGATTTCTATTGGTTCTCATGTTCCCTTTTTCTTTCAGTTCCTGATGCCCTCCGCTGGCCTTCTCAAAACGTGTAAGAAAAGGATTGCTACTACTGAGTATCCACCTCCCAATCAGGTATTCACTTCTCCCATTATCCTCCTTTTATAGTAACCTTAAATTATAACCCTTTATTCCTCGTAGAACAATACTCTCCTCGTCAAGCAGCCCTCTTCTGGAGCATCAAAGAGGCGAAAAAGGTGTGATCACCCTGTTCCACCTCCTCCTCCTCAGGTTTCTTTACTTCGCCATAATTATTATTTTGCGCATTCCAACCTTTTAGCCACCTTTTACGCTGAACTTGTTACTTCGCAGACTGGTACCCCTTCTTCTGGCGAACACAAAAGGCAACGAAAGGTCTTGGATCTAGTTGCTTTGACCGCAGTTATGGAATCTGTCATGCTTACAAGTCTTTCTACTCCTTCCAAGCTTCAACCTTCTCAGTATCGCATAACTACTTCTCCCAAAGTAGCTGATCCTCCTGTTCATCCCAAGGTTGAGCGTCCCAAGAGAGTCACAGAGGATCCCTCTACCGACGAGGAGAAAAAACATGTGGCTCCGTCGGTGCTGTCTAACCCTCTCTATGATCTGGACATGAAATTTCTCCAAGAGATCTATGACAAATCTCGCGAAGACCCATCCATGAGGTCTCGTGCTTTAGAATCTCTGGTGACATTTAGTTCTGATGACTTCCTCTCTCAAGAATCATCTGCGCTGCTAAATGCTTCCATGAACTTGTCTCTCCAACAACATGCAGCTTTGATGAACCAGGTGAGCCTTTTATGCTCTTTCCGTTGTGCCTCCTCCCTGTTCCAAGATTTATTTCCTGAGCTTTTATTCTTCATTTCGCAGGAAGTCAATCGTCACATGGCCAGCCTCGTGGAAATTAGACTTGTTCGCGAGAAAGCAAAGAAGGATGAGTCTCAAATCAAAGTTTTGACAAAGGATCTTTAAGGTGAAAAGGAGCATTCCAGCAAGCAGAGTCAGAAGATAGAGAAGCTTCTGAGTAAGTTCCCTCCCCTCGCAGCTCTGTTCTTTGCCTTTGCTTTTACTTATGTTATTTCTTATTTTGTATTTCGTCAAGCTCAATGCATGCAACGCCAAATGAATGCCTCCGAATCATTTGCCTTGTTAGAAGATATTCGTGCTGAGAATCTGAACCTCGTGACCGAAAAATAAGAAATGAAGTAATTCAAGTCCAGCAAGGAAAAATGAGACCTCAAAATAGGCAAGTAAGACCTCGCATTAGCAGGCGAATAAGATCCACAAAACGGTTTCAGAGAAACCTTAAACCCTTCTCCTAGGAAGGCTGTGAATCCACGGCGTGCACCCTAGTTCGCACGAAAGTGTAAGAGGTAAAGTCCTAACGCACGTCATGAACAACTCTCAGATACATAAGCTAGGGGAAATGATAAGACCTATCCGCTGAGGGTCCTTTTTATGATGGCCTTCGGTAAGGGGTGCAAAGTTATGACCAGGGCGCCGACGTATTCGGTGGAGCTGCGGGTGCCTGGGACGTCTGGAGCGTTACCGGCCATGTCCGCATGGAAAGTCCTGGCTACGATGCACTCAGTCCCAAAGAAACCCCACCTATGGTGTGACTTCGTAACCAATAGCCATATCGGAGAAAGGGATAAGAAGTCACGAAAATAACTGATTGTCGTAATAACCGGATGGGAGGAGCCTAACATGCATGTTAGGGTTAACCTCCTTAAAGGGGCAATCGGGGAACATAAAGGGACGACGCCCTCCAGATTAAGGAGCTGGGTGACCAAAAATACGGCAGTATCATGGGGCTATTATTCATGGGAATAGTTAGGCCTGTTATATTGTCGCGAAATAAGACCTCACTAGAGAATGTCAAGGCGAGGTTGATGGATCGTTATTCGCAAGAATAATGAGCGCCTGAGACTTCATCGAATTAAGACCCTTAATGAGAGGGTGGGGCAAAGTAAGACCTTAACTAGGAGGCGCAATAATACCTCCTATAGCCACACAGTTTCCAACAGCAAAATATGTACAAGAGGCAAGAGAAAGAAAGCAAACAAAACCAAAAATAAAAGAAAGGTAACAAAACGAAGAAGAAGGTAACAGATCGAAGAAGAAGGTAACAAAACGAAGAAGAAGGTAACTAAACGAAGAAGAAGGTATTAAAGCGAAGAAGAAGGTGACAGAGCGAAGATAATCCTGAAGAGGAGGCATAGCCATAATACTTCGCATAAAGACAAGGGCAAGAGATCAAGAATGGATACTTTATATACTTCGGAATTCTTATTATTCATACTTCTTGAAGATGTAAGGCATCAAACAAAACAAGGGCAGAGGCAACAAAGGAGCATTATATTACTTTTACTTTGGATAGCTTAATTAGTTCCTTCATCCACCAAAGCAAAATGAGGCACGCATATAGGGGAAAATGCATTTTATACGCTTTGCACAAATTTTTTCAAAAATTATGGGACTGATATGAATCAAAGGTCGCTAAGCAAAGTACAAATGAACCAATATCATGTGAAAAGCTACAATGAGGCAAGATAAGAACGAGAAGAGATACCATCAACTCATCATCAAAGATAACATCAACAAGAGGTTATCACCGATAAAGCTCAAACTTACACTTACAATGAACTTCACACAAGATTGAAGAAGAGGAAGCTTGGAAGAAAATCATCAAAAATAACTTACACGATCGAAGCTCGTTAACAATGAACGAATTGAGGAAGTGTCAGGAGGAATAAATAGCCTTAGAGGAAAAGCAGAGGCAAGTTAGCGAGGTTAATCTGATCCATACAAAAGAAGTAACTTTTCGACTCTTACCAAGAACAATACACGTGGTGGAAGACGACATAAAATACGATAAAGGGGAATCGTCGAACGTAATACCTACGAAGTTAGTAGCTGTGTCAAGGGGAGATCAAGAATGGGTTGATCAAAATATTAGGCGTGAGGAGTTAAGACGAAGGAATTATGATCCACGAGATAATAACGCGGGATATCAGCAAAGAAATGACCAAGGACAAAGGTTCGGAAAAAAAGAACCAGCCCGAGATAAAGCAATATGGAAAAACGAAGAAGGGGAAAATAATTGAAGAAGAAGAAATGACGATAATTGTAAAAGAAACACCTGTTATCAAAGAGAAGCGAACCCCACGAGGTCGATTAAGTAACATCGAAGGAAAGGAAGCACGAAGTTCGAGTAGAAAGAAAAAAGATACTCACGAAGAAGGTAAAGAGATGGAGCGGTTAAAAGAAGAGCTTTATAAAGAAAGATGAAGGAAAGAAGGGGCAGGGTGAGCGAAATGAACAGCAGGACTTGAAAAGAGCCATAAAAGAAAGTAAGAAGGAGTTCAAGGAAAAGGAATATCGGACTCAGCAGTCAATGGTAGTCATTAAAAGGGGAACATCGAGTGGAACAACGAGCAATGTCTCAGTAAGGGAAAAGGCAATAGAATTGACGGGGCCGCTGGAAATGATGAATAAATGTGCAAGAAGTGGATCACTCAAACCCGAGATTGCCACATTATTTTCTCTAAAACAAAGGGATAACGTTAAAGAAGATATCTCGCTCACTACATACTTCGTCAATTTTAGCTCATTACATGTAACATGATACCTCGCTACTTCTCACCAACATGAAGAATCAACAACCAAACATGCAAGGGAAACATCGAAGCGAAGCAATGAATGGTCCCAACAACAACTCATGATCGACGTCAACAAGGTCAAGGAATGGTACCTCTATTACGAAGCTTCAGAACTTCGCAACAAGATCAAGGAATGGTGTTTCTATACAACAACGAATCTTCGGAACTTCGCCAAAAGAATAAGAGGGAAATTTATAGTTTTCAAGTTATTATTCCTTCGCTCGTTCCTTCATCAACAAAGGTCAAAGTCATCTACTCAAGCACCACACGTCACGCTCCAAGAACTATACCAAAACTTATTTTTCCTTAAGGATCGCTCTTCAAGCAATACTCAAGGAAAAAAAAGGAAAAATGTAGATACCAAAAACCACACTCGACGCGTTGCGCCAAATGAAGGCCAAAGTAGTATAACATCCCTAGGATAGTCTACATAGCATCTTAGCTTAGTTTCCTTAATTTGTAAGTAAAGGATATTTATGTAATTTTGACCTCTTTACTCTAGTACTTAAAGAAAAAAGCAAGAGAGAGAAAGGGATCAGATTTTATTTTCTCTATCTTCTTCTTCTTCCCCAAAAAAACTAGATCTGGAGCTCCAAAAACTCATTATTGGAGTCTCATATAAACACAAAATATTATAGTGAGAATCATGGATGTAGATCCCTTTATTGATCGAACCATGTAAAATTTGTGTGTCTCTTTTATATTTTTAGCACTTCAAATTAGCATTTTAGTGTTCAAAGAAGATATATCTAGAAATTGTTGCATGGGTATGAAGGTGAAATGAGTAAAGAACAAGAGAATACAAGTTTGGGGTGTAGCTATGGATTTTCCGTAGTTACACTGCAATAATATTACTACACTGAAAACTAATTAAATTGTTCCTATAAATGCAGTGCCTTGGTCTTTAAGCTCATATGGCACTTTGGTGGCGTCGTTTCAACCCAAAAGAATGGTATCCAAACACCTATAAGCATATCGGGTTTATTTTGCAAAAAAAGCATAATGGACGATATCAATGCCTTTTTTTTTTTTTTTTTTTGCTTGTCGGTTGCCATACCTGCCTTTGGCCTTAATTGAGCTTTAAAAAGCCAAAACCAACAAGTTCCAAAGTATAGGATGGTCATTGTACCTTTAACAAAAGTAGAGAGCCTAAAGTCTAAAGAGGAGATCAGCTACATTTTTGGAACTAGTAATCAAGGGGATTTAATTATAATACGTCCTGCAAAAATATATCTTTATACCGCAATTACTTGCAGTATAATACCGATCAATGTCAGGAACAGAAGATCACAAAATCTTATAGACTAAAGAAGATGTTAGAAATAAATTTCAGAAAAGCTAAACAAACAATCAATGGACATCAAACAGAGGACAGAGTCACTTGATCATCAAGTTGTCCTTCACACGATAGTTGGCCGGTACGCCTCAAGAATGAGTGATGCCTATACCATGTCGTCAAGTCGTATCCAGGATAAAACTGCCCGTTGCAAGCACTGTTAGCACTACAGTACTTGCCCACTCTTACGAACTCAACAGCATTGGCACAGAAGAAATGAAAATACCACGCCGAGGGAGAGAGACGAAAAGAATAAGGATAATAGCTTTTTCTGGACACAGATTGAAATGAAGAATTCGAGTCCCTTTTTTAGATAGAAATGAGAGAGGCGCAATAATGACAATTGATTCTCAAATCAATTCCTTGAATGAAGCTAACAGCCAATTTAATCTTTAAATCAAAATAAAATTTAAAACGGAAAGAATATTTAAATCAATTAAACCGATCATTACTGCTACGATAAGTCTTGGTTGACCTGAGCCGAGCCCTAAGCCCAAGCCTTAGTGAAAACAAAAATATTTTGCCCCACTCGTTCCATCCACCCACATTGTTTTACTAACTATCCATAATGGAATAGCTATATAGTGGATCTCCTCTTTAGTTACACTCAATGTGGGACTAAAGGTCCTATTTCATTCACTCATAGAATAATGAGTAAGTGCTCCTATAGACCCAAAGGTCCTAAGTTCCATTCTCACGGAGACTATAAAACAAACAATTAAAACTATAAAACAAACAATTAAAACTCATTTTCTCCGACATGTAGTACCCTCAAAAACTAGCCCCGTTAGTTCATTATTTTCATATCCAGTTCGCCATATATGATTCCGCAATTCTTTTATGGAGGTAATTCTTTTTGGTTGACTGGTTAAACTCCCAGTATCTGTTGTTGCGAAGGCTCCTTATGTGCACAAATTTTTCATCGGTCAGGGAGACCTCAATCTCAAACTGAACATCAAGGCGCTTGTCACCATTTGGTCCGGTGTACTGCAAAAAGAGTTTCATCACCTGTTGTGCTTTGATTTCAGAATAATGTACCTCGGGAGCTGTTGAGCTTCAGTTTTTTGATGATGATCATCATCATCAGAATCGTTTTCATCAGGAGGAGGAGGAGTGGTAGTAGTAAGAGGAGATGACATTGCTTCTTGCCCGTCTCTCTACAACGCCGCTACTTTAAATAATCATCTAATCTGATTGATTGATTATTAATTTTACATTATTAATATTATCATGTCCATAACGGCAATAGTTGTCCGGTCTAAATCTACGTCGAATCTCGACCTACACCCCAACATAATACCCCGATATAATAATATTGTCAGGTAGAGGAGAGTGCATCAACCACCTCATTAAGGCTACTGGCTGGCAACGGATTAAAAGTAGGTAAAAGTAGCCATCCGACCAAGACTGACTTAAGAGTCTGTCAAGTCTAATAAAATATGAAAAGCAGGCTGTACACGATTGCCGCCTAAAGTAAGTAAATGTAGCCATCCGACCAAGACTGACTTAGAGTCTGACAAGTCTAATAAGATATGAAAAGCAGGATGTACACGATTGTTTGGTCATGGGTGTTAGAGTCAGGTTCACGATTGTTTGGCTATATATGTGTGGGTACACAAATATCGCACGACCTTTGCTGAAAACCAGTTCTTTTGTGGGAAATACTTAAAAAGATGTACTTCGGCTGAAAACCAATTTTTCAGAGTGTATATATATTGGCTCACTCACTACGTATATACCTGACGCATTGACATATGTATCCGGCTACATACAAATTATGCCTCCGGGCCGTGAGTTCAACACAAAAGGTTATCGACTTCTCTGATCTTAAACAATACATGTGGTGGAACCATATGGCCTGTACCCAATATAGCCATCAGGTGGTTTAACAATTAATCTGTTCTCTGATCTTAAACAATACATGTGGTGGAACCATATGGCCTGTACCCAATATAGCCATAAGGTAGTTTAACAATTAATCAGTTCCCTGATCTTAAACAATACATGTGGTGGAACCATATGGCATGTACCCAATATGGCCATCAGGTAGTTTAACAATTAATCAGTTCTCTGATCTTAAACAATACATGTGGTGGAACCATATGGCCTGTACCCAATATGGCCATCAGGTAGTTTAACAATTAATCTGTTCTATGATCTTAAACAATACATGTGGTGGAACCATATGGCCCGTACCCAATATCGCCATCAGGTACCCTGATCTTAAACAATACATGTGGTGGAACCATATGGCCCGTACCCAATATGGCCATCAGGTAGTTTAACAATTAATCAGTTCTCTAATCTTAAACAATACATGTGCTGAAACCATATGGCCCGTACCCAATATCGCCATCAGGTAATTTAACAATTAATCGGTTCTCAGATCTTAAACAACACATGTGGTGGAACCATACGGCCTGTACCCATAAATGGCCAATTGGGTGGCAACTCTAAGAGCACAGCACGTGCAGTGTATACTACCCATGTGTTCTTTCCCCTATCGATATTCTATGCTTCTGATCCATTTGAAGGTGTTAGACCAGATTGATATCTCTAGCACGGTAGCACCTGATTGTCCTAATCCCAATAGAATTTGGTAAATTAACATTGATGTAGGAACCTACTCCCTCCGTTCCATTTAGATGATGTTTTAGGATTATTTTTTTGTTCCATAATACTTAAAAGTTTTCATATTTTTCCACAAAACTACCAATAACACCCTTACATTTTGTCTTGGAACTATAAGTTTATTTTTAAATGCACTAATAACATCTAATGTTTGAAGACTTTTCTCAAGGGTATAATTGGAAGATCTTCACATCTCTCTTCATTTCTTAATCTGCATGAAAACTACAAAAACATCATCTAAAATGTAAGGAGGGAGTAATACAATATGGTATTAGGTGATGTGCCTATATATATCGGTGGTTTATTATTGATCTGCTTCACCCATTCATCACTGCTCCCTTCTTCATCTCATTCACTCATTCAATATGGTGAAAGAAGACAAGCGATCCACTAGCTATGTCTACCCTCCGAGTATCTGGGATCATGAATTTGTGCAATCTCTTAAGAGTGATTATACAGTTGAGTTTTTATTTATTTTTTATTATTATTATTTTGATATCTCTACTATAGTAGTATGTAGCGACAGTATAGTTAAGAATTAAGTGATTAATAATTGTTCTGGATGCACAGTTACTTGATTAATTTATCGTTCGTATTTGTAGAAAGAATCCAAGTATGGTAGGCGTGTTGAGGAACTCAAGGAATGCGTTAGGCGCATGTTTGCTGATCATCAAAAACAAAGTGATAGGCTCTTAGCTTCATCTGATTTGTTGATGCTGATCAATATCATTCAAAGGCTTGGAATCGGTTACCATTTTGATACTGAGATTAAAGCTGCATTATGCGCCATCAAGGACGAGCATATTGTTTGGGAAAAAGAGACTTTGGTTTCGCAAGCCGTGAGATTTAGGCTCCTTAGACAACATGGTTATGAAGTTTCTCAAGGTAATCGATTATATCTTTTTTTGTTAATGTCAGCCACTCTTGTTCTCCACACACTCCTAATTTATATGTGAATTTGAATGCATGAATAATAGATTTCTTTAACAACTTCCTGGAGGAGACAAGATCATCACCCGTGAAATCAAGCATGGGGAATTATAAAGACATTGAAGGACTTCTGAGTGTATATGAAGCTTCTTTTTACGCATATCCAGGAGAAAAAATCTTAAGAGAAGTACAAGAATTCACTGTGAATTTTCTTAAAGAGTACATAACAATGGTGGAAAAGGAAGTAGAAGAAGATAATAACAAAAAGACCATTATGAAAAAAATGGTAAGTCATGCCATGGTGATGCCATTACATTGGAGTATGCCAAGGGTGCAGACAAGATGGTTCATAGATGTATATGAAATGATGGAAGAAGGCATGAACCCGCTGCTACTTGAATTTGCTAAACTAGACTTCAACATGGTCCAAGCAATTCACCAAGAGGACCTGAAGAACATCTCTAGGTATGTACACATAAATTACTCTATGGATCGAGATAAATTTGTTCTTTGTCTTTGAATCTTATCCTCCAATGCATTTTAAGGTGTGTTCCAAATTCTTTGGACATCGATTCTTTGGAGCTCATGTTGGAAATGTGGCACTTGACTTTCCAAAGTTTTTACGGTTCTGTGGAAGACCATAATGTCTATCTCTAGGTATGTACATAAATTACTCTATGGATCGAGATAAATTTGTTCTTTGTCTTTGAATCTTATCCTCCAATGCATTTAAGGTGTGTTCCAAATTCTTTGGACATCGATTCTTTGGGCAAGTATGAATCTACTCCCTCCTGGTCTACCTATTATATGCATTTTTTTACCGTTATTATCTTTCTTATACGTGTGCTTGAAATATTAATCAGGTGGTGGCAGGAGTTCAATTATTTAGATATACTTAAATTTTCGAGAGACAGATGGGTGGAGGCCTTCTTCTTGAGTGTGGGATCTAATTATGAACCCAATATGTCTGGACACCGTAAACACATAGCTAAGCTCTCTTGTTTGCTAACTACAATCGATGATATGAATGATATTTATGCTTCTCCAGATGACATAAAGAGGTTTGATGATGCTATTGAAAGGTTTGTATATGCATTGGATGTTTGGATTTATATTAAACTGTTGAACTTTTGAAGAGAAGATAACTTGGAGTTCTTTTATTGTCCAACTTTCTTATGTACGTAGATGGGATGTTAACACCTTGGAAGATCTTCCTTACTTCATGAAAGTATGTTTCATGGCTATGTTTAACCTCCTCAATGACATCGCTTACGACATTCTAAAGAAGCATGGTACTTGAAAAAAGGGGTATATATGCTACTTTCATTTCCACTTCGTTATATATAATTGGTGATCAAATTGATTTTCTTAATGATATGATATCTGCTACTGATGATTTCAGATAGCTATTTTTTGCTAAGCAAACTTGGTTGAGACAAACTGGCACGAGTACACGCCAACACCTGAAGAACATCTAAATAATTCATGGATTTCAGCAGGAGGGGGTTTGCTTCCTCTTGTTACTTTCTTTAATGTTGTTAAGGAACCGACGAAGGAAGCATTAGAATCCATAAACAACTTCAGTTTACCAGATCATACAGGACGTTATGCATTTGAGGTTGTTCGTCTAACAAATGATTTGGGAACATCATCGGTAAGTTACGACAACCCGTATCCATCTGTCTAAATTAATTTATGTCAATATGTATGTGCATGTTTATTACAAATGATGGGTGGAATTTTTCTGATGATATTGCCTTGTGTAGGATGAGCTTAAGAGGGGTGGAGTTCCAACATCAATCCAATGTTACATGCATGAGACTGGTGTTAGTGAATCTGCTGCACGCGAACATATTAAACATGTTATAAATGATAAATGGGAGCTGATGAACAATGACAAGTTTTCTCAATCTGTTTATCCAGATTCGGTTATTGACTCCATGCAAAACTTCGCGCGTGCATCTCATGCCCTTTACCAGTTTGATGAGGCCTGAGGGGTACTATGGAGATGGGTTTGGTGTTGCTTCAGGAAGTCTAACAAAGGGCCACATTATATCATTGTTCTTTGAACCTATTCCAGTGTTGCCTAAATAACTACATCTTTTTGCTTGTCGATCCAGTTGGTTGACATGTATCGTTCGATATGGATGGTGGTGTTCTATTACTTACTGGCGTTTCTAGATAGGTCTTTTCTTATCCGTGGCATGGGCCTTTATAACCTTTCTTTGTTCGGAATAATGTTCTTCTCTTATTTTTGTAATCCTTTGTTGTCTACTGGTGGGACAACTTTTACCTTTTCAATATGTATGTACAAGGACTCGGCTTAAAATACAAGGGTCACTAATATCGAGTCTATCAATGTTTTGCCATTGGCGCAACCGTATACATCAGTCATCCCCTGTAAATGCTTAACTATTGGCGCAACCGTATACATCGGTCAGCTAGATAGTTTTGTGTCAGACAATGTTTTGCTTATACCTTTTGCTAAATACCTTGTTAAGTATCTCGTTTATTTAAGGACATCAGCTGAAGAGTTAGCTAGAGAAGCAGTAAGAGAAAGAGAAGACAATAGTAGGGTGTAATAGAGTACATACACAATATATGTCGTACCACTAGCTAGTTTTATTGCTCACGGTGACTAGTTGCCTCTTCAGTGCATCAATGGTCACTTCCCAACATAAAAAGATTTTGCCACCAGGTAATGGTTGTCCACATCATGGTGTGTACTCATCGCTAAGAATGTTGTAGCCACTCACGGCCTACAGCTACAAAAGGTATTGTTGTACCTATACTGTTAGGTTGATGTAGCTAGTCGATGTTTCTGCTTCTGCTCTGGACATATATAGTCATGGCTGCTGCTTATGAGTAAATGGTCACTACCCAAGTTTTCCTGGTGATCATGTTTGCTGGTTGAATGACTTAACGACTAAATGCATGATGTGTTAATAACACTGGTTGATTGGTGATCCAGCTTTGTTTTCCCTTTCGTCTAAGTTCAAGTTCTATATACACTAGCTTTTTTTTGATGAAAACCAAACCCAAATCTTCCAAATAAATTAAGTAAAGAAAATAAGTACACAGGCATAGAGAATAAATTAAGATTTGAACCAAATGAAAGCCTGGCTAGTGAACCTACTAGCTCGTCCACAATCAGTCTGGTATGTCGAACGGTTCACACTTCCATTTCCTTCAAATGGCAGTTTCACATTAGTACCAACAGAGGAAAAAAAATGAAAATTGGGTTTTTTTCCTTAATATGTGAGAAAAAACCACCTCGGCACCCTATAAAGCGGATGGAGGGAATAGGAAATTTGTGACTCATTGATACATTTATTAATCACCTCATTCACATTAATAAAATTAAAGAATATTAATTTGGACCTCGGAAAAGGATGTTACTGTTTTAAACTCGTGAGTTTCTGGAAGAGTTGCATTTCCCGGCCGGACAGAAATGATGACCTCCAAACCTGCTTCCTCTGCAGCAACAGCTTCTTGAATATCATCTGTTACCAATAAGATCTCTGACGGCTTACCCAAGGACCGGGCAATCTCCACGTAGCTACGCGTTTCCTTTTTGTTTCCTACCGTGGTATCAAAAAATCCATTTAAATATTTTGTTAAGTGTCCATAAATTGAATAGCCAAAGAGAAGCTGTTGACCTTCCATGCTACCACTAGAATATATGTATACCTCAAAGCCGGAATCCTTCCACCTTTCAAGAGATTTTGGTACATCCTCAAACACTACTCCCTTTAATTCATTATTTTCGTATCCAGTTCTCCATATATGACTCTGCAATTCTTTCTGGAAGGTAATTTTTCTGTCAGCTTTCATCATTGCTTCCACATTTGCAACCAAAGAATCAATCACTTGTGCCTTGCCAGATTCATCAGGGGCAATGGGTAGGGCACCATGAACAACACCTTGTTTCAAATCGTTGTCAACTTGAGAACGCAACAATTTAATATCATCTTTGGTTTGTTGAGTATCATATGTTGCAGTTAAATGCTTCCTTACGTTATCACGAGCATACGGGAAAAGAATTTCAGTTACAAATGTTATAGGAGTTGTTGTCCCCTCGATGTCAAGAACGATACAACCTCCATTACTGCGAGATGTAGCCCTAA
Organism: Papaver armeniacum; assembly: GCA_023531295.1. Taxonomy (NCBI): domain Eukaryota; kingdom Viridiplantae; phylum Streptophyta; class Magnoliopsida; order Ranunculales; family Papaveraceae; genus Papaver; species Papaver armeniacum. The sequence continues at coordinate 672,059 of JAJJWW010010469.1, forward strand.
TTTATGCAACACCACTCATTGCTGCCAGAATCTTTGTTGGTTTAGACTTTAAGTTTAGAATTTTTAGAAAAGTGACTTCGAAAGTGCAATGCAGATAAAGAAGAAGTTGTGTTTTGTTTTCAAGTTTCTCTCATGGAGTCATGGGGTATTTATATAACCTATGCTAGATCTTCTATATATGGAGTTTCATACAAACTAGGACTCCTTAACCGAATCCGAAAGCCTTGACGTACCAAACGAAGGACTATTTAGGAACAAGTATTTTGAGTTTAACACAAAGTTACAAACTCAAACTCTTATTACCGACTAACTCACGAATCGTCATGATTATGAGCATCCACTTTAGGTTTATTCTGTAATGTCGTTCTACCTATTATTATGTACCACACAAGCTAACCAGTGACCATCCTGAATTATCATCGGATTGTTCTCGAACCAAATTATTACCGAACTCGCTCTGAATTACTTTGGTCTGACACGGGATGTTGCAACTGTTGATAATCGTTTGGAAATTGATGTTCATCACCCCAGTATCCCATGTTCATGTATGAAGCTTAAATATGACTTCATTAAAAACTTTTTTTCTTATCTGTAAAGAATTTGATGCTGACGAGTTTTTATCACCCAGTGACTTCACCGCCGTACTTCATTAAAAATTGTTGTGTGGTTGAAGATCGATGATATCTTTTATTTAGTAACTGTTAGGCTAGAAATGAAAGTCATATTTAAGCTTCATGGATGAACGCGTTTGGACATGAATAAGTTGGTTTTTGCTTGCCATCTGCTGTTTACCAGATTGGCAGGTTCAAATCTTGTTGATATGTGACAGAAACTGGAATAATGTTTCCAGTAACTGTTACTAAATATAACGGATTACAAAGCCAGAAAGAAAAAAACTAAACCAGAAAAATGATCTTTTTTTTCAGTACCATGAACATTTACTTTATTTGCTTTACCTGTTGAATTTTCAAATGCTCTCAGATATTAAGCTCGCTATCGTACATGTCGAAACATAGAAAGGAATAGAACTCATGACAAGAAGCATACAGCCATGCATACACCACGTACAATCATTTTGTGAAACGTACCCATAAAAAAGGTGGCCCTAATAAAATGTTTAAGAAAATTCTAAGGTTGTACCAATATGCTTGGTGACATCTCTCACATAATCAATCAAGGCAACTATCTCTGTTCTAGACTTCACATCAAATCTACCCTGAATGAGAGGTGGAAAAAGCAACCATGAACTGGTTATCATTACAAATCCAACTGTCAAAGGTATTGAGACCATTGGAGGTAGACTCCACCTTCCTTTGACCAACTTCTTAACCTTAATCTCTAAATAGACACAAAAACCTTGAAGAAGAAAAAACGAAGTAATTTCCCATGTTGGACTCACGCGTTTTAAGTAAAAGAATACAATCTCGTGCATAAGTCCTGAAACAAGGAATGCAGCAAATTGAGCTTGTAATTGACCCCACTTTTTTAGAGGTTCATATATTGTAAGTCTTAGAGTGTTTGAGATCACCAAATTCCATCTACGGCCCCAAAAAGCTTGCAATGAAGTTGAAAGGTAAGGACTATCAAAAGGTGGTTCCATTTCCAGGTATAAAACTTTCGCAGTTGTGACTCCAACTGCAAGTAGTGTGAACTCTAAGCCGAGATATAAAGAACCACAATAAGAAAACAGCAGTAGTTTTGGATGGATGTTTTGTTTATGTGCACAAACGATAGTTAAGATCATGAAAAACAATATTTTGATTACACAATTATGTAACGATGGTTTTGCGGTTTCGGATGATCTGAGAGATGGGGTATGGTTTTTCTTGTTTGTTTGCTTGATTTTGATAGGTAGACAAGCAAGACCCAAGAAATTCGGGAATGAGATTGGCCGGTCTTTTGGAGATAGAGGGCCTTTACCGAATGAAAACAGGAGAAGATTGAAATTACCTAACCAAACAAGCATGAAAGTTGTAGGACCTCCAAGAAGAGTGGAACTGAGATTCCACGGAAGAATCATAAACAAGTATAATATTGGGATGACAGAAACCAATCTGAATTTTCCTTTGGGAATTTTGGAAGGTATGAAGTAACAATAAGTTAACGCTACAAAAACTAAAACCCATACCTTGATCCATTTCTTTATCTCTTCCATTGTTACTTAAATCTGTAATCTTTTCTGCTGTCTACCTCTTTACGTCAAATGTGCTGTTCTTGTTGCTTGAGGGTTATGATAAATAGGTTGGCAGTTAATTTGTTGAGGTTTTAGTTACATTTCTTTTAAACAAAAATCACATGAGCCCCTTTTTCTTTCTATTACATTATTCAAGCCGTGAAAGGTTTGGAAATTTCGGAAACACAAGTCATTCTATTTGCGGGTTCTATTCGTGTTTCCGAACAAACTCATTAGATTAGCCTTGCTATACTTGTGTGAAATCATTGTCCAAAACCTTATTAATCTGTAAGTTTTCAGTTGCAACAAGACCGCACAATTCCCACACGCAGCATTGTGTCTTCACACGTTTAATCCATCCATTTAAATGTGCATATTTAAGGGCATAACCTAACGCGTATTGCCGCTTATTCTTTTTTTTTTTTTCATGCAAAACAAAATAAATACACACCAAAAGGCCATAATCACATCAAAGCATATATTTGCAAAGTAATTCACATTTTTTTTTCTCTTTTTTTTTTCTCTTTTTTTTTTTTTGAAATTGGAGATATTATGCAGTGAACGAAATTTTTCACCATAACAAAAAAAAAGGACCTGGGAAAAGGAGGACGAGAAAGACGCCTCTCTCGCAACTCTTCCATTGTTAGGAGCTGCAGTTTAAAAAGTTCGATTTCAATCACTATCAAGAGTCTATTTAATTCAAAAAGTCGATTCAGGTACCAAAGCTATTCCATTGTGTATGACATTTCCATTTTGTATTGCATCTACTCTTCGGGTAGCAAAGCTATTCCCATCACGTAACCGATGAACCTCATATATAACTGGTACTGCAATGGCATATAATCGATTTTATAAAAACAGTTTTGGAAGTTAGCCACCACAAAAAGGCAAATAAGGCACGCTTACTGAAAAATTAGTAACACACTAAGAAATGCAGCTCTTGTGCAATTAAGGGGGGGAAAAACACGCCAACTGAATCAATGGATCCAAACACTTGGTGCCCTTTTGCAACATTCTAGAAGTAAGAAACAAAATAACTATGGCAAATTAGTGTCCTGAGCTAGTTACCATTAAAGAATAGATGTCATATGCCAATTTAACATGAAATGCACCAAACACAGTATACAAGTACTTCCAGTATACCTCGGGAAATAAATGTCTATAAATTTTGTACCAATAGCAAAACTTGCTTTACGACCTGGTGAAGGGTTTAACCAGACATTTCATAGTTTTGAGGATTTCTTAGGTTGTATTGTAAAACAGGATACACCTATATAACCTGGCTACTTAAAGGCGGTCTAGATGTTGACACTCAATTCATACAGCTGAATTAAGCTTCAACAAGACGAACACAAATAAAAAAATTAGCAAAAAAAAACATTATAAATTTCAATACCAGAGTTAGAGTCCATCTATGTGCACCCGTGTCTAATTTGGTAAAGAATGATTCAATTGTGACTTGGTTTTCTTAAAATTGATGTCACATTGAATTTCATCTGGGATTTTTCTTAACATTAGAAGAGTTTTTGTTGTTGTCATTTCCTGATGCAATAAAAACTTATTCAATATCTTTGTAGCTTTGATAGCTTCTTTACGGGAAGGTGGCTCTGTAACTACAGATTCATCTTCGACTTCAACATCCTCACTTTTGTCCTTTCTCTTGACATTCACAATTATTTCTTCGTCAGTCAACAAATCTGAAATAATATCCTTTTGAGGGCAATATAAAAGAAATTCAACATCCATTCCTCTGTGATAATTCAATCCATTAATTAAATTTTGCAATTCTCTAGTTCCTTTATTATCTAACGCTTTACTTGGATTCTTTGATATGGTGTCATCCATTGAATGAATCTTACAACGACGAAAACAATTTGCAATGGAATAAGGTGTATTGGTTCATTTTGTTATTTTTTTTTAGAATTAAACAATATTTTGAGAAACTAATTAATATATAATTTAATAATTATTAATTTATGTGATTATTTAATATCGCGATAAATTGATAAGTTTTACCGGTCCCGACGCTATTATTTTATAGGGGTTATACTGTATTCCAGTATGTATTGCTTATATAATGACACGTTGCTATCTATATACAGTAAAAACTCCATATATTAATAGTCATGGGACTTTACAAAATTATTAATATATGGAGTTTATTAATATAGGGAGGTATACAAAAAAAATCGATTTTGTTTTGCTAATTCAAAGTATGTTAATGATAATGGATATGATTTTCTTCATTAATCATCCAAATGAGCAACAAGTTGTACGTATATGCTTTATCCAAAGAAGAAATCATCTATGGAATTAGACAAGAAGCAAAGGGAGATTATCCTGACGTTGATAGTACATAAATACCAAACAATTTCATGTCAATAAGCTTTAAACATGCTCGACAAGTTGGAAATGTTTTAAATTCAACAAGAAGGTGCACATAGTAATGAGGTCTTACGTATCTGCAAATCAATAGATGCCATAATAACCCAATAAGTTACATCATTTTCTCAAATAACTATTGTATTGAAATTTCTCAAACAACTATAGATAAGTATTTTATTTCATCTTAAATTTCGATGTACCAAGATCTATATGTTTCCAATAATAACGATTATATTAATATATGGAGGTAAATATTTTATGGCGGGACTAGAAAAATTTATTAATATTAAAATGTGGAGGTTATTATTATTTACAACTGGCCCAAATTGGGACATGATTTTTTATTAATATATAGAGTTTATTAATATATAGAGGATCAATATGTGGAGTTTTCTTGTATTTGATCCTTTTTTTTGTCAATCGAGTTGGTTGACACTTATGGCTAGATAAGGATGGTGTTGTATTACTAACTAGCGTTCTCGATCTTTAATTACCTTGATGTTATCTTTCCTTCTTTTCGTCTTTGCTTCGTCAGACTACGCAAGATTTCTCTTGCTTGTAATCTTTTCTTATCTTTTTGTTTGTCAGTTGTCACTTAGCTGAGTGGCTGCACGAAATAAAACGTAGAGCAAATAAACTCATGACAAAGATGTTGGATATTTTCATAAATTTTCTTCACCAATGAACGCACGCAGAATGGTCTTTTATTTTTTAGTAGTATTTCATTGTTGTTCCCTTAAGTAACTGAGTAGCACGAATGCAATTGCTTAAACTCTGAACATGAAAAATTGTGACAAAAGAATACTTTTCACAAAAGAATACAAATGCAACTCTATTCATCACAGGTGGGTATCAAAGTAAGTAATACAAAGCTCTTTGCAGATCTGATGCGGAGAAACCCCTTCTGTTGATTTCCCAAAATATTACATGTTGTCTCTACATGTTGGAGAAAATGAGTTTTAATTAAAATGTTTTATGGTCTTGGTGTGGTTTGATCTAATGACCTAAGGGTCTAAGGATACTCACTCATTTTTGGGTGAATGAAGTGGAACCTTTAGTCCCACATTGTGGAAAATTAAATAGGAGTTCCACTATATAATCATACTCTTATGTATGAATTGTAAAACGTGGGTTTACAAGAAATCCGAAACCCTAGAGGTTAATTTTCTCATATAAATAAAATACTAAAGGTTTTCATAGTTGAAATACACACGAAGAGCAGCTTATTTTTCCTGTCTTCTTTTCTTCATCTTCTTTATTTTACGCGGCGTAGTTTTTACTTCCATCACTGTTGCTGAGTTCGAAGAGAGGGTAACTTGCGTTGTGCTAACTCAAGTTATATCAGGCGGTCTTATCCTGGACACATCTTCGCTGTGAGGGGTTTAGCATTACTCATCGAGTATACCCGCGAACTAATGTGTTAAGGACAACTTGTTGAACCTGTGATTCTGCCCTCGTCAAGTTATTTCGGTAGAGTTGTTTCGCATTATTTCTTTACATATTATTTTTGATACGTCTAATGTCTTTGTTCATTGTTGCAAGATCCCAACACTACATATATCTGATTTGAATGAACTACTGTTGAAGATTTCTAAGGTTTCTAGACCAAGTTTTCGCTAATGACACACTAAAAGTTGCAAACATACTAAGAAATGCCACAACTAATCCAATGTGTTTCTAAACCAACAAAGAAATTTCAGCGCGACAAACCTTTAAGTCTCAAATAGAAATAAAGTAAAGAAAATAAAACTGAATTTTTTTGCATATTGAAGTCTACCCGAATGATGATGTCCTTTCGGTAGTGATAGCTCTAAAGAACCTCGTGAGCCTTCCCGTAATACCTATTTATGAAGCGAGACTTGACATCGATACATATGGAGTATCTGAAGTTGTAACTGGATAAAATTTGTAAAACCTCTCAAAATCCCTTTTAATCTCTTCACTTGTTTCTTCTTTTGCTTTCTTTCGAGCTTCTTTAGCCTCTTTGTTCGCGTTCTTTGCTTCTTTAACCTTCTTTGTCGATAAATTTCTTAAACGCGTCTCTTTGATCTTCTGTTATTACCTCATCTGAAATTTTCTCCTCGACAAACTCGTTAACGTCATCAAGATCCCAATCGTAATCGCACACAACTGGTGGTTCTTCTGGAAACATTATGTCAACAACAATGCACTGATCGATTTCGTCTTCCTCTTTGAACGGATTGTAAAAATAAGGTAGGCAATATTAGAACTTCTTCAACTGGTCTTCTTTCAGGGTTCTTAGAGAAGCTCTTCTCTGTGTGCATCTCCAAATAAAGATATCTAGAGATTTTTTCAATCTCTCAAATTGATCACCCCTTTTATCTAATGGTAGGTAAGGAACCCAATCCATCTTCATCTGTTTCATCGGGATAATTTTTTCTGCCTCTCGTTGAACCGAGTTGATACCGATCTTATCAGAAAGAGGGAAATCATTAACAACGACAACAATGACCGGTATGAGACTAGTTTTCCATCGCCGTTCACGGAGAGCAATTGTGGTTCTGTGCAGCCAAATAGATATACTCTTCTTCCATACGAGTAGTCCACCTTCTTGAAAGCAGTTTCTAGATTTGAGAAATTCCATTTGAAGGTGCCATAAAGCGTTTCAATCTGATCCCATTCGGTGCCCACTTGGAAATACTGAGTTTTCCATAGATCCTCCATATTAAAAGCTTATCCTCAAAATATTTATCTTCTTCTTTCTTTTTATGTTTCTTCTTCTTTGATTGTTCTTCTTCTTCCTCGCCGGCCTCTCCAACTTCTTTAGCAATTTTCTGCTCCTCTATGAATTCTTATTGTTCAACTGGTTTTGGGATTTCTTCTTCTTCTTCAAATTTTGTCTTGTTCGCCTTTCTCTTACTAGCCGAACCTCTGTGCAAATGGAAAATCATGCAAGCCACACCGACCGCGCCAAAGCATGCCAACCATGCTAGCCGCACCTCTGTGCCAATGGCAAATCATGTCAGCCACACCGGCCGTGCCAAAGCATGCCAACCATTCTAGCTGCACCTCTGTGCCAATGGAAAATCATGTCAGACACACCGACCGCGCCAAAGCATGCCAACCATGCTAGCCGTACCTATTTGCCAATGACAAATCATGTCAGCCACACCGACCGCGCCAAAGCATGCCAACCAAGCTAGCCGCACCTCTGTGTCAATGGAAAATCATGCCAGCCACACCGATCGCGCCAAAAGCATGCCAACCATGCTAGCCGCACCTCAGTTCCAATGGAAAATCATGCCAGCCACACCGACCGCACCAAAGCATGCCATCCATGCTAGCCGCACCTCCGTGCCAATGGAAAATCATGCCAGCCACACCTATCGCGCCATGCCAAATGCACCTCGCCATGGCCCCATGCCGCGCCACCATACTGGCCTTCACTACGCGGCTATCAAAACGAAGGCGTGGAACAATCAACGGTTGCCCTTCAATCCCAGGAGCAAATCCTGGCCGTCTAGGGTTACCAAACGACCTTTGCCCCAAAACCCTAGCTTGGTCACGCACCTAGCCCAAGCTAGCCACGCCATGCGCCTTTGGCAAGCCCTTGGCCCCACACGCCAAGCCAAAACCGCACCTAGGCCAAGCTAGTCACGCCATGCGCCTATGGTGAACCCTTGGCCCCACATGCCAAGCCAAAACCGCACCTAGCCCAAGCTAGTCACGCCATGCGCCTATGGAAAACCCTTAGCTATGCTAGTCACATCATGCCAAGCCAAACGCCCTTTCCTTGGCCCTAGCCACGCCATACGCCCATGGCAAACACTTGGCCCCATATGCCAAGCCAAACCAAACCTAGCCAAGCTAGTCGCGCCATGACAAACGCACTTTCCCTTGGCCCTAGCCATGCTAGTCACATCATACCAAGCCAAACGCCTTTGCCTTAGCCCTAGCCACGCCATACGCCCATGGAAAACCCTTGGCCCCACATTCCTAGCCAAACCAAACCTAGCCAAGCTAGTCGCGCCATGCCAAACGCACTTTCCCTTGGCCCTAGCCATGCTAGTCACATCATGCCAAGCCAAACGCCTTTGCCTTAGCCCTAGCCACGCCATACGCCCATGAAAACCCTTGGCCCCACATTCCAAGCCAAACCAAACCTAGCCAAGCTGGCCGCGCCATGCCAAACGCACTTTGCCTTGGCCTTAGCCATGCTAGTCACATCATGCCAAGCCAAACGACCTTGCCTTGGCCCTAGCCACGCCATGCGCCCATGGCAAACCCTTGGCCCCACATTCCAAGCCAAAATCGCACCTAGCCAAAGCTAGCCACGCCCAAGGCGAACCCTTGGCCCCACATGCCAAGCCTAACCACACCCCAGCCGCGCCACCCTATTGGCCTTCCCTACGCGGCCACCAAAACGAAGGCGTGCAACTGTGACGGACCGGAAAATTACGCCTTTGGCTCGTTGCCCCGCAGGCCGTAATCTCCCCGGTGCGCCATGATGAAGCTACGATCCGGGCCTCAAAGCTAGGCAAATGCACGTCCAATTGCCCTTGCAAGCATGCTCGTGGAGCATGACGCAGCTAACTTAGCTTCCACACTGTTCCAACTTACCCTTGTGCCGCAAAAGGGTTTAAGGCCAATGCCAATGCATTTTTCATGCGTCTCGGCTTTACCTTTACGTAGGGAATTCATAAATGAATTCCCTAGCTAGCCGAGCAACCGTCACATTGCCGTGTCTTGTCCAGGCATAAGCCTTAGACTTTAGCGTAGGTCGCACCAAGCCCTTGCCATTTCCCACGTTACCTCGCTTACCATCTCTTTATAACTTGATAGGAAGTATGAGCATCCACTTACTGGCATGCAACTAAGCCTCATCAAGTATGGCCACAATCATCTCTTGCGTCGAGCTACCAAGCTTAGATGATATGAGGGGCCAACGTGCTAGACCGGCAATGCTTGCAACTCATTGTGGCTGCCTGGTACCCTTCCCTACTCTAAAGGGATCAAGCACAGACCGTAGTTCATCCACGAAGGGACGAGAAAAATTAAACCAAATCGTTTGCAAGGTCGTGGCCTAGCAAAAGCGGTAATGGCTTTGGTCCGCATAGGCCATTCCGCCAAGATGCATAATGATTATGCATCATCGGGTCCGCGTAGTGGCATAGTAATGCCAACGCATCAAATACCCTCTTCGAAAGGCTACGCAACTATAAATGAGCCTTAGGCATCATTTATGCTCTTAAACTAAGCTATGAAGCTTACTTGGTACATAGTCCGCATATGCACCTTCAACCAACTACCCCTCCCTATATATGTCTTAATGGAATTTCTACAAGTATGAAAAGGGGAGCATATTGACATGCTTCACTATTCATGGCCGTTGCCATGAATTTTTGAAGGACCGGCAATGATTGCCGAGTCTCCGTTCTATTGCACAATGATTGTGCACCACTCGTTCCGTCTGCTGCACAATGATTGTGCACCAATTGTTCTGTCTGTTGCACAATGATTACACACAACGATTGCGTACAATGATTGCGCACCACCCGGTCTTCTGACTGTGTCTGTTTATTGCACAATGATTTATTTGTAAGATCGAGCCCACCTACCCAATGGCCTAATGCATCATGATGATGCAACATTGGCCCCTTGGCCAAATGCCAAACATAATGCGCCATTTTGGCGCGGTATTGGCCTTAAGCCAATCCACCTTTTTCACGCTGCAGAAGCTTTGGATGAAGCTTCATCACAAGCAAATGGCGCATCTTTTAGCATGCGCCATGCTAAAAACACTGGGGTGTTACATTATCACACCCTTCAAAGAATTTCGTCCCCGAAATTCAAAACCAAAGCTATTGTGGACAATCTCTTGAGTTGGATTCCATGAGCAAAAGTCCCATACAGATGCTCGAAATCACGGGTTTCTTCAAGTTGTCATGAACAACAATTTAGATCTTACGAGCACATGTCCCATACCACCTGCCCGAGGGATCCAAAAGTGCCCACAACTAAACCAAGAATCACAATTGGCGAGTGCCAAGAGGATATCTCGACCGGGTATCCCGAATGCGCATCCCATACTACGCACTCGAAGTCCCTAAGGTTCACAAGTTGAAAGGTGTCATCAAAATGACAAAATTTTAGCACGAGTCTTGTGTGGATCGGTATCCAGTTGCCCACCGTCACGGCGGTCATCCAGTGCCACTCGTAAGTGGGATGCTAGCCCGAGGCGACAACGCACACCCTTGGCCGGTGCCAACGTGTGGGGATGATCAGTCCCATTGTCTACCCACCGTCCCAGGCGGTCTTGGGATATCCACTCGTAAGTGGGGTGCCACTTAGGCCAGGCAATCTCACAGTACTTGAACAAGCTCAACTCGATTCTCATAGTAACTGGCAAAGCAGTTACAAACTCTTCCCGCGCAAAAGTTGGCCTACTCTCCAACTTTATGTTTCCATCAAGGAAAACACTCGCCAATGAGTCCACTCCGCACAAGTCCCTAGAGTTTTCTCGGAACTTGCTCTGATACCATCTGTGACGGACCGGAAAATTACGCCTTTGGCGCGTTGCCCCGCAGGCCGTAATCCCCCCCGGTGCGCCATGATGAAGCTACGATCCGGGCCTCAAAGCTAGGCAAATGCACGTCCAATTGCCCTTGCAAGCATGCTCGTGGAGCATGACGCAGCTAACTTAGCTTCCACACTGTTCCAACTTACCCTTGTGCCGCAAAAGGGTTTAAGGCCATAAGGCCAATGCCAATGCATTTTTCATGCGTCTCTGGCTTTACCTTTACGTAGGGAATTCATAAATGAATTCCCTAGCTAGCTGAGCAACCGTCACATTGCCGTGTCTTGTCCAGGCATAAGCCTTAGACTTTAGCGTAGGCCGCACCAAGCCCTTGCCATTTCCCACGTTACCTCGCTTACCATCTCTTTATAACTTGATAGGAAGTATGAGCATCCACTTACTGGCATGCAACTAAGCCTCATCAAGTATGGCCACAATCATCTCTTGCGTCGAGCTACCAAGCTTAGATGATATGAGGGGCCAACGTGCTGGACCGGCAATGCTGCAACTCATTGCGGCTGCCTACGTACCCTTCCCTACTCTAAAGGGATCAAGCACAGACCGTAGTTCATCCACGAAGGGACAGAAAATTAAACCAAATCGTTTGCAAGGCTGTGGCCTAGCAAAAACGGTAATGGCCTGGTCCGCATAGGCCATTCCGCCAAGATGCATAATGATTATGCATCATCGGGTCCGCGCCGTGGCATAGTAATGCCAACGCATCAAATACCCTCTTCGAAAGGCTACGCAACTATAAATGAGCCTTAGGCATCATTTATGCTCTTAAACTAAGCTATGAAGCTTACTTGGTACATAGTCCGCATATGCACCTTCAACCAACTACCCCTCCCTATATATGTCTTAATGGAATTTCTACAAGTATGAAAAGGGGAGCATATTGACATGCTTCACTATTCATGGCCGTTGCCATGAATTTCCGAAGGACCGGCAATGATTGCCGAGTCTCCGTTCTATTGCACAATGATTGTGCACCACTCGTTCCGTCTGCTGCACAATGATTGTGCACCAATTGTTCTGTCTTTTGCACAATGATTACACACAACGATTGCGTACAATGATTGCGCACCACCCGGTCTTCCGATCATTTACATTTTATTGCACAATGATTTATTTTGTAAGATCGAGCCCACCTACCCAATGGCCTAATGCATCATGATGATGCAACATTGGCCCTTGGCCAAATGCCAAACATAATGCGCCATTTTTGGCGCGGTATTGGCCTTAAGCCAATCCACCTTTTTCACGCTGCGGAAGCTTTGGATGAAGCTTCATCACAAGAAAATGGCGCATCTTTTAGCATGCGCCATGCTAAAAACACGGGGTGTTACAGCAACAATCAACGGTTGCCCTTCAATCCCAGGAGCAAATCCTAGCCATCTAAGGTTACCAGACGACACATGGTAACCTTTGGCCCGAAAACCTAAGTTTGGCCACGCCAAACCTTGCCATGCCAACGACATGCCAACCTAGTCGCGCCACCACGTTGGCCCTCGCTACGCATCTACCAAAACGAAGGCGTGCAACAATCAACGGTTGCCCTTCAATCCCAAGAGCAAATCCTAGCCATCCAAGGTTACCAGACGACACATGGTAACCTTTGGCCCGAAAACCTAAGTTTGGCCACGCCAAACCTTTCCATGCCAACGACATGCCAACCTAGCCGCGACACTACGTTGTCCCTCACTACGCGGCTACCAAAACGAAGGCGTGCAACGATCAACGGTTGCTCCTCCTCTCAAGATGCAAAATCTCGACCGTCGAAGGTTACCAGGCTGGCAAGTTTCCCGAGCTTGACTTGCCAAGCTACAAAAACGTGCTACATGTTTTCCAAAACATTCGAGACATCAACAGAAACTGGGGGATCCTCTTTGGGTATTGGTTTAGCGGTTTACAGCGTGCGGCGTACACTACGCCCGTCATAAGGAAGTGTCATAAGGGTGAGGCGGTTAGTAAATAGGGGAATTTATGTGTGAAACGTTCATGGGACATAAAGCACATGCGTTAACAACTTTATGGGACATCAATTCCATAACGTTAGCAGTTTCATGAAAACCAGTTTCATGCGTTAACCACTTTATGGAATATCAATTCCATGCATACGGTTACCACCTCCTCCCATTTACTTCCCCACTCCTTAATGAGACCAGGGTACGTTTTTACTCCGACTTGTATAAATAGGTCTTACCTATTTCCATTGAACAACAAGTTCATACGGGAGATACAACACTCAGAAAGACTTACTTGCTAGCTCACCTTGTTAACTCTCTCACTTTTCTGATAACAAGTCGTAGTAACCCAACTACTCTTCCAGAATCAACTATTCTGGTCTCACCACTTTCCTTGCTTCCCTCCCCAAAACCAACCCATTCTCCTCCACTTTGTGAACGAAGCAAGTCTGGAACGGCCATTTCTTGGTTTAGGCCGGACTTGTACAGATTGATCTCTCGAATCTAAAGTACTCCCTTGCAGTACATTGTTTAGGGTTTAAATTGTTTCTCACCCGCACACCCGCGATTACCGAAATCAGCAGAAACAAATTTCACCTACAAACAATTGGCGATCACAATGGGAGGTTCGATCTTTCGGTTACAATGTCAATTTTCAACCAGCGATCTCATTCTTTGACCCAGACGTCAAGATGGTATAGGAAGGCGATCCACTCCGACTAAGTTACTCGATGGCTGGATTATCATTCATGACACGACAAGGGATGACTGGGGACTTCTCAGAGGCTGGAAGAAAAACGATCTGCCCAGGGATTAACGGCACAGTTATCAGACAACTCAGCAACGAATCGGAAGACTGGGGACCTCCCATGACCATGTTTCTCGAAAAGAAAAAAAAAAAACTTGGTCCTACACCCGGAAAGTTTATTCTCATCAGAAGACCTGGGAAACCGAGTAAGTCTTATCTAGACAAAAATACGTGGTTTGCTTTTTCAAGTTCTGATAAAACCTATAGCCATGTTTCATCCCATGTCATCTACCAACACATGGTTCCATGGTTTTCCTGGAATGTCTGCGTCACTTTCATTCATATCCAAAGACAATTCAATTCTAAACATTTCATGCAAAAAAAAATATATATAATCCAAAACCGTCAAGGTAGTTTTTATCTATTAACCCGAGAAAATCAGAAAATCAAAAACCGAAACCAGGCGTCTCATTTGCCTTTACAAAAAAAAACCTAAAGATAAAAGGTCCAGAAGACAGATATATATTCAAGGGAAGTTTTCCAACAGCGGCTTGCTCCTTTTGGAAAAGGCCTCCCTCGTGCTTTGGAGAGCCGCCCTCTTAAGTTTCAGCTTCCTACACAACTTCTTGAATTCCGCTTCCTAATTCTTCATCATGTCTGCGGAAGGACCTTCAACTGCTCCGGCCAACGACCTTTCAACATCAGAGAGACCTTCAACGAACCAAGGAATGTTGAATTCGAAGCCCACGCACATGTCACGATGGAACTTCCAGCTCGAGATTACATCCTCAGAAATTGTATGACCAGTCACGTTGCACATCTCATTAATCGAATATAAGGATTACTCCACATGCTTGACCAACGCATGTCGACTAGTGATCTTATTAGTCGTGGCAATGTGACCATAGATTTCCCAAATCTTGGTGTACAATGTCGCATGTTTAGCTGGCATGCTAAATCCACCAATCAACACATGAAAGGGGCCAGATATGGAGGATTGAAGGTGGCACCTGCAACTGAATCAGCAACTGGAAGGAGATTCCTAACTACGATTTCACCCCCCGAAGTGCTCTCCTCCACCTGAGTCACGGCGGCGCCTCGGGACGATGAATCTCCATGTCCAAGTCGCTAGCTGGCACAGTTTCCGAGTGGGAAGTACGGCTACGTCTTTACTCTGGTGGTCTTCCACTTCAAGATCATCCCCAGAAACGGTTTCCTCCTAAAAATCAAAATTTAGTTTTACTGCAAAGAAAGAAAAAAAAGGGGAAAGAAGAAAAACATGGAGGGGACTCACCGATTCAGTTTCAGACTGACTAGACAAAGATTCAACGCTGTTATCGGAAGAACTACTCTTGCCATCGCTAGACTCTGGACTTTCATACTTTTCGGATTCCCCATCATCATGGATGAGCTCGGCACCCCCACCCTTTGTCTCGAAAAACGATGCTTTCTGACTACTTGAAAGTTTGGCAAAGGCGTTCGTGCTGCTGAAACCCTGGACGAGATACAAGGACACGTTCTCAGAAAAGAAACAAGGATATACGTGATCCAGCTGAAATCAAGAAAGAAATCACACGTACCCTCATGTTGGATGAACTAAAAGCCGGTAGAGCTGTGGAATCTGACTGGAAACCGCCTGCACGATTCTTAGACCTTCACTCCTTCACTTGGGAACTGTCCACGTCCAGACCGACGTATTTCCTTTTGGTTAAAGAAGTATCCCTCAACAAAGGATGTTTTGCTAAAATCTCGGCGGAAGGCCTACCACGAGTGTTCTCCACTACGGCTTTCACAAATTCCTAGATGACGAGGAATTCACTCTGCCATAATGCGTTATACTTGGAGGTAGTCAACGGATTTCGTTCCGAAAGCAAGAAAGAGAGTCTTCTTCCCGGCGCAAGAACACTAGCATCAAGAACGAACGATAATGGATCCTCTCGAAGCCGGTGTGACGAACGAGAGGGACCCCTTGGTCGAAACCCATATGCCGAGCTGCTCGCTCAATATTATAAGAGACTTCCTGACACGATCCTCGAAAGAAAGACGGTATATAGCCAGACGTGCAACTTCGCATGAATAAAATCTCACCGACACCCAGATTCCCTCCATCAGAAAGCAAAGACATGTTTGGAGCAGAAGCAAAAGTATTAACCTGGGCTATGGATGTACACATTGGGACCCATGGACGAAAGTTAGCGGCGCAAGAGTTATCAAGGAAATCAGCTAGGTTTGAGGAAGCTCTTGGGCGCCTATTCGACCAGTGAAGTATTCTCGAACTACCCCAAGAAGCGGGAAGTGAAACCAACGGTTTAGGAGCATATCTTTCAAAATGCTCCCATAGCCACGCTTGGAGAAAAGCAACATGAACATACGAATCCACTTTCGTGTAACTGTTTGAAGCACGCATGTCCAAAGCCAAATGATCCAAGTGTGTGTACAGAGAACCGAGAAACAAGCCGCCAATGGGGAGAATGATTCCTTTCGCCAATATTATAACAAAATTGATGAGTTCCAGCCTTATCTCCTTCTTACCAGAGCCATCATCGAAAATATCCCGGGATAACCAGAGAGCCAAGAATGCCGCGACGTGGAGTGTACTATTCTTATGATCCGGTGCCAGCTCATCGGGAAACCATTGAGACATCCACCAGGCATAGAAACACTTCGTCTCGTTCTCCTTTCGGACAAACCCTTTCGACTTCTCAACCAGGGAAGTACGCATTTTTTCCTCATCAGACAGCTTGGTTTTAAGGTTTACTGTCATGGGAAGATTCAACAGGATAGCCACACTTTCTAAGGATATGGTCAGTTCTCCCCACCTACATATGGCCGTATGAGTATCTGGACACCACTTGGAGATGAAAGCAACCAAGCTCGGGATGTCTTTCCTAATTTGAAGTGATGCAGAGGCTGCGACAGCATCAATGATTTGTGCCTTGGTCAAATTATCTCTTACGCACTCTTGACTTATCATAAAGTGCACCCATTTATCAAACGAACGCAGTGGACTCACTGGGATTTTGAAATAAATAAGAGAGGCGGAATACTCTTTCCTCTAAAGGCGAAACCGTATTATATTTCCGAGAGGAACCGACCGGTCCCCTCCCTCGCTCCTCGAACCGGTCAGAAGCAGTGGTGCATGCTTAAGTGGACTTCTCCTAGCAGAGACTATCGTGAAGAATTCACCAGCCATGTTTGTCTTGGAGTTACCAACATCCTTCGGTATGGAAGAATTTTTCTCAAGCGACGTCATAATAAAGATTCTCTCACAGTACTTCCGCTTTCCAAGAAACTACAACGGAACAATACGAAGAGAGATTATTACGGAAAGCGCACGAAAATTATTTTCACCCAAGACGCAAGCCAGTTTGTTTCAAGGCCGTACCCTGCGGCATAGAATTCTTATCCAACCGAGGAGGAGTGACCCACCAGGGGAATCTTGCCCACGGCCACACCAAAAAAAAGGAGTAAACCCTAAAAACTAGGTTTTCGTGGGAAAGGGATGGCAAATTACTATCGCGTGCTTACCTTACACAGCGAGTTGAGGCGGTCAATATTACTATGGTATTCATGCCTAAGTATTACTATGAGCGCGTGCAAGACATACCTGTGGCTAGGATTCACACCAACATGTTCTACAAGGTCATAAAAAGGTACACCTACAACTAGGGTTTTCACCAACACAAGAAAACAAAAGGGAAGTAAGACAAAGAATAAGTATTGGAAGACGTACCTCCGCTACCAAGCGAACCAAAAAAAAAAGAAAAAAAAAAGAGAATAATGAAGACGTGAATCAAAGGGAGAGGCCGGCAACCCTTTTATAGGTGTGATACTTGGGAGTTTGAACAAGGATAGGATCTCTAATTTTGAGCCAAGGAAGGAAAAGAGGAAATTGGTTTCGCAAATACCAATTTCCACGTCCAAGACCACTCACGCCGTACCGCGGCCCCACCACCCATGTATGCCATACCTTGCCACGGCCCCATCCAAACCCTCGCTCCATCACCGCGGCCCCACCACGCCTATCCGCCCTTGCACGTCCCACCATGCCATTGTCGCCCCCCCCCCCCCTGCCAAGCCATTCGCTACGTTGCCGCGGCCCCACCACGCCAAGCCATCCATGTACGTCTCGTCTTGCCAAGGCCACACTATGCCAAGCCGCCTGCTCCACTGTCGCGACCCTATCATGCACGCGCGTTTACCTTACCAAGACCACGCCACCTCTTGGCCCCTCGAGCCAAGCCGTCCACTTGCATCGCCTTCCAAGACCGCGTCCCCTTTGCCTTGGAGATGTACGACCATACCAAGCCGGTAACTTTCATCTCACCACTCCACGGTCAACATTCCCAGTACAACTTACGCAGGGCCGCCAACACGGGAAGCCAAAACTCTCTTTACCACTCAAAAAAGTTAGTCGGATTCTCCTGACCATCTTTGCAATGATTTACACCTCGATTCCATCCTTTTCTGTCACCATAATATGCTTACCTCGCAACAAGGCACCTATTCCAACTAAGCAGGGGACTTAATGCTGATGGTGGTTTTAGCTTAGGGTTAAAATCGTAAAACACTAAATCCTAACAGACAGTGATGTCACAACATTTAAAGTAACAAGCATTTACTAGGCACATTTACTGAAACCTTTAATGTGTCCCTAAATAATTACCGGGGTATAATTTTTCAAATTAGGGTTACGACAAGCCAAACCCTAATTCCCACGTGTGCCAATGGCAAATCATGCCAGTCACACCGACCGCGCCAAAGCATGCCAACCATGCTAGCCGCACCTCTGTGCCAAAGGCAAATCATGCCAGCAACACCGACCGCGCCAAAGCATGCCAACCATGATAGCCGCACCTCTGTGCCAATGGCAAATCATGCCAGCCACACCGACCGCGCCAAAGCATGCCAACCATGCTAGTCGCACCTCTGTGCCAATGGCAAATCATGCCAGCCACACCGGCCGCGCCAAAGCATGCCAACCATGCTAGCTGCACCTCTGTGCCAATGGAAAATCATGACAGCCACACCGACCACGCCAAAGCATGCCAACCATGCTAGCCGCACCTCTGTGCCAATGGCAAATCATGCCAGCCACACCGACCGCGCCAAAGCATGCCAACCATGCTAGTCGCACTTCTATGCCAATGTCAAATCATGCTAGCCACACCGATCGCGCCAAAGCATGCCAACCATGATAGCCACACCTCTGTGCCAAAGTCAAATCATGCCAGCCGCACCGACCACGCAAAAAGCATGCCAACCATGCTAGCCGCACCTCTGTGCCAATGGAAATTCATGCCAGCCACAGCGAATGCGCAAAATCATGCAAGCCATGCTAGCCGCACCTCCGTGCCAATGGAAAATCATGCTAGCCACACCTACTGCGCCATGCCAAACGCATCTCGCCATGGCCCCATGTCGCGCCACCATACTAGACTTCACTACGCGGCTATCAAAACGAAGGCGTGCAACAATCAACGGTTTCCCTTCAATCCCAGGAGCAAATCCTGGCCGTCTAAGGTTACCAAATGACCTTTGCCCCAAAACCCTAGCTTGGTCACGCACCTAGCCCAATCTAGCCATGCCATGCGCCTATGGCAAGCCCTTGGCCCCACACGCCAAGCCAAAACCGCACCTAGCCCAAAAGTCACGCCATGCGCCTATGGCAAACCCTTGGCCCCACATGCCAAGCCAAAACCGCACCTGGCCTAAGCTAGTCACACCAGGCGCCTAAGAAAAACCCTTAGCCATGCTAGTCACACCATGCCAAGCCAAACTCCCTTGCCTTGGCCCTAGCCACGCCATACGCCCATGGCAATCCCTTGGCCCCACATGCCAAGCCAAACCAAACCTAGCCAAGCTATCCGCGCCATGCCAAACACACTTTGCCTTGGCCCTAGCCATGCTAGTCACACCATGCCAAGCCTAACGCCCTTGCCTTGGCCCTAGCCACGCCATACGCCCATGGCAAACCCTTGGCCCCACATGCCAAGCTAAAATCGCGCCTAGCCAAAGATAGCCACGCCCAAGGCGAATCCTTGGCCCCACATGCCAAGCCTAACCACACCACATCCGCGCCACCCCCGTTGGCCTTCTCTAGAGCAAATCCTAGCCATCCAAGGTTACCAGACGACACATGGTAACCTTTGGCCCGAAAACTTAAGTTTGGCCACGCCAAACCTTGCCATGCCAACGGCATGCCAACCTAGCCGTGCCACCACGTCGGCCCTCACTACGCGGCTACCAAAACGAAGGCATGCAACAATCAAAGGTTGCCCTTCAATCCAGGAGAAAATCCTATCCTTCCAAGGTTACCAGACAACACATGGTAACCTTTGGCACGAAAACCTAAGTTTGGCCACGCTAAACCTTGCCATGCCAACGACATGCCAACCTAGTCGCGCCACCACGTTGGCCCTCAGAAATTGTATGACCAGTCACGTTGCACATCTCATTAATCGAATATAAGGATTACTCCACATGCTTGACCAACGCATGTCGACTAGTGATCTTCTTAGTCGTGGAAATGTGACCATAGATTTCCCAAATCTTGGTGTACAATGTCGCATGTTTAGCTGGCATGCTAAATCCACCAATCAACACATGACCTGGGAAAGGGGCTAGATATGGAGGATCAAGGTGGCACTGCTGAATCGAATCAAAGAATCGGAAGGAGATTCCTAACTACGATTTTACCCCCGAAGTGCTCTCCTCCACCACGAGTCACGGCAGCGCCCTCGGGACGATGAATCTCCATGTCCAAGTCGCTAGCTGGCACAGTTTCCGCAGTGAGAAGTACGGCTACGTCTTTACTCTGGTGGTCTTCCACTTCAAGATCATCCCCAGGAACAGTTTCCTCCTAAGAATCAAAATTTAGTTTTACTGCAAAGAAAGAAAAAAAGGGGAAAGAAGAAAAACATGGAGGGGACTCACCGATTCAGTTTCAGACTGACTAGACAAAGATTCAACGCTGTTATCGGAAAAACTACTCTTGCTATCGCTAGACTCTGGACTTTCATACTTTTCGGAATCCCCATCATCATGGATGAGCTCGGCACCCCCACCCTTTGTCTCGAAAAACGATGCTTTCTGACTACTTGAAAGTTTGGCAAAGGCGTTCGTGCTGCTGAAACCCTGGAAGAGATACAAGGACACGTTCTCAGAAAAGAAACAAGGATATACGTGATCCAGCTGAAGTCAAGAAAGAAATCACACGTACCCTCATGTTGGATGAACTAAAAGCCGGTAGAGCTGTGGAATCTGACTGGAAACCGCCTGAACGATTCTTAGACCTTCACTCCTTCACTTGGGGACTGTCCACGTCCAGACCGACGTATTTCCTTTTGGTTAAAGAAGTATCCCTCAACAAAGGATGTTTTGCTAAAATCTCGGCGGAAGGCCTACCACGAGTGTTCTCCACTACGGCTTTCACAAATTCCTGGATGACGAGGAATTCACTCTGCCAGAATGCGTTCTACTTGGAGGTAGTCAACGGATTTCGTTCCGAAAGCAAGAAAGAGAGGCTTCTTCCCGGCGCAAGAACACTAGCATCAAGAACGAACGATAATGGATCCTCTGAAGCTGCCAGCTGACGAACGAGAGGGACCCCTTGGTCGAAACCCATATGCCGAGCTGCTCGCTCAATATTATAAGAGACTTCCTGACACGATCCTCGAAAGAAAGACGGTATATAGCCAGACGTGCAACTTCGCATGAATAAAATCTCACCGACACCCAGATTCCCTCCATCAGAAAGAAAAGACATGTTTGGAGCAGAAGCAAAAGTATTAACCTGGGCTATGGATGTACACACTGGGACCCATGGACGAAAGTTAGCGGCGCACGAGTTATCAAGGAAATAAGCTAGGTTTGAGGCAGCTCTTGGGCGCCTATTCGACCAGAGAAGTATTCTCGAACTACCCCAAGAAGCGGGAAGTGAAACCAACGGTTTAGGAGCATATCTTTCAAAATGCTCCCATATCCACGCTTGGAGAAAAGCAACATGAACATACGAATCCACTTTCGTGTAACTATTTGAAGCACGCATGTCCAAAGCCAAATGATCCAAGTGTGTGTACAGAGAACCGAGAAACAAGCCGCCAATGGGGAGAATGACTCCTTTCGCCAATATTATAACAAAATTGATGATTTCCAGCCTTATCTCCTTCTTACCAGAGCCATCATCGAAAATATCCCGGGATAACCAGAGAGCCAAGAATGCCGCGACGTGGAGTGTACTATTCTTCTGATCCGGTGCCAGCTCATCGGGAAACCATTGAGACATCCACCAGGCATAGAAACACTTCGTCTCGTTCTCCTTTCGGACAAACCCTTTGGACTTCGCAACCAGGGCAGTACGCATTTTTTCCTCATCAGACAGCTTGGTTTTAAGGTTTACTGTAATGGGAAGATTCAACAGGATAGCCACACTTTCTAAGGATATGGTCAGTTCTCCCCACCTACATATGGCCGTATGAGTATCCGGACACCACCTCGGAGATGAAAGCAACCAAGCTCGGGATGTCTTTCCTAATTTGAAGTGATGCGAGAGGCTGCGACAAAGATCAATGATTTGTGCCTTGGTCAAATTATCTCTTACGCACTCTTGACTTATCATAAAGTGCACCCATTTATCAAACGAACGCAGTGGACTCACTGGGATTTTGAAATAAATAAGAGAGGCGGAATACTCTTTCCTCTAAAGGCGAAACCGTATTATATTTCCGAGAGGAACCGACCGGTCCCCTCCCTCGCTCCCCGAACCGGTCAGAAGCAGTGGTGCATGCTTAAGTGTACTTCTCCTAGCAGAGACTATTGTGAAGAATTCACCAGCCACGTTTGTCTTGGAGTTACCAACATCCTTCGGTATGGAAGAATTTTTCTCAAGCGACGTCATAATAAAGATTCTCTCACAGTACTTCCGCTTTCCAAGAAACTACAACGGAACAATACGAAGAAAGATTATTACGGAAAGCGCACGAAAATTATTTTCACCCAAGACGCAAGCCAGTTTGTTTCAAGGCCGTACCCTGCGGCATAGAATTCTTATCCAACCGAGGAGGAGTGACCCACCAGGGGAATCTTGCCCACGGCCACACCAAAAAAAAGGAGTAAACCCTAAAAACTAGGTTTTCGTGGGAAAGGGATGGCAAATTACTATCGCGTGCTTACCTTACACAACGAGTTGAGGCGGTCAATATTACTATGGTATTCATGCCTAAGTATTACTATGAGCGCGTGCAAGACATACCTGTGGCTAGGATTCACACCAACATGTTCTACAAGGTCATAGAAAGGTACACCTACAACTAGGGTTTTCACCAACACAAGAAAACAAAAGGGAAGTAAGACAAAGAATAAGTATTGGAAGACGTACCTCCGCTACCAAGCGAACCAAAAAAAAAAACAAAAAAAAAAAGAGAATAATGAAGACGTGAATCAAAGGGAGAGGCCGGCAACCCTTTTATAGGTGTGATACTTGGGAGTTTGAACAAGGAGAGGATCTCTAATTTTGAGCCAAGGAAGGAAAAGAGGAAATTGGTTTCGCAAATACCAATTTCCACGTCCAAGACCACTCACGCCGTACCGCGTCCCCACCACCCATGTATGCCATACCTTGCCACGGCCCCAGCCAAGCCCACGCTCCATCACCGCGGCCCCACCACGCCTATCCGCCCTTGCACGTCCCACCATGCCATTGTCGCCCCCCCCCCCCCCTGCCAAGCCATTCGCTACGTTGCCGCGGCCCCACCACGCCAAGCCATCCATGTACGTCTCGTCTTGCCAAGGCCACACTATGCCAAGCCGCCTGCTCCACTGTCGCGACCCTATCATCCACGCGCGTTTACCTTACCAAGACCACGCCACCTCTTGGCCCCTCGAGCCAAGCCGTCCACTTGCATCGCCTTCCAAGACCGCGTCCCCTTTGCCTTGGAGATGTACGACCATACCAAGCCGGTAACTTTCATCTCACCAATCCACGGTCAACATTCCCAGTACAACTTACGCAGGGCCGCCAACACGGGAAGCCAAAACTCTCTTTACCACTCAAAAAAGTTAGTCGGATTCTCCTGACCATCTTTGCAATGATTTAAACCTCGATTCCATCCTTTTCTGTCACCATAATATGCTTACCTCGCAACAAGGCACCTATTCCAACTAAGCAGGGGACTTAATGCTGATGGTGGTTTTAGCTTAGGGTTAAAATCGTAAAACACTAAATCCTAACAGACAGTGATGTCACAACATTTAAAGTAACAAGCATTTACTAGGCACATTTACTGAAACCTTTAATGTGTCCCTAAATAATTACCGGGGTATAATTTTTCAAATTAGGGTTACGACAAGCCAAACCCTAATTCCCACGTGTGCCAATGGCAAATCATGCCAGTCACACCGACCGTGCCAAAGCATGCCAACCATGCTAGCCGCACCTCTGTGCCAAAGGCAAATCATGCCAAACAACACCGACCGCGCCAAAGCATGCCAACCATGCTAGCCGCACCTCTCGTGCCAATGGCAAATCATGCCGACCACACCGACCGCGCCAAAGCATGCCAACCATGCTAGTCGCACCTCTGTGCCAATGGCAAATCATGCCAGCCACACCGGCCGCGCCAAAGCATGCCAACCATGCTAGCTGCACCTCTGTGCCAATGGAAAATCATGACAGCCACACCGACCACGCCAAAGCATGCCAACCATGCTAGCCGCACCTCTGTGCCAATGGCAAATCATGCCAGCCACACCGACCGCGCCAAAGCATGCCAACCATGCTAGCCGAACCTCTGTGCTAATGGCAAATCATGCCAGCCACACCGACCGCGCCAAAGCATGCCAACCATGCTAGCCGCACTTCTATGCCAATGGCAAATCATGCTAGCCACACCGATCGCGCCAAAGCATGCCAACCATGATAGCCACACCTCTGTGCCAAAGTCAAATCATGCCAGCCGCACCGACCACGCAAAAAGCATGCCAACCATGCTAGCCGCACCTCTGTGCCAATGGAAATTCATGCCAGCCACAGCGAACGCGCAAAATCATGCAAGCCATGCTAGCCGCACCTCCGTGCCAATGGAAAATCATGCTAGCCACACCTACTGCGCCATGCCAAACGCACCTCGCCATGGCCCCATGTCGCGCCACCATACTAGACTTCACTACGCGGCTATCAAAACGAAGGCGTGCAACAATCAACGGTTTCCCTTCAATCCCAAGAGCAAATCCTGGCCGTCTAAGGTTACCAAATGACCTTTGCCCCAAAACCCTAGCTTGGTCACGCACCTAGCCCAATCTAGCCATGCCATGCGCCTATGGCAAGCCCTTGGCCCCACACGCCAAGCCAAAACTGCACCTAGCCCACGCCATGCGCCTATGGCAAACCCTTGGCCCCACATGCCAAGCCAAAACCGCACCTGGCCTAAGCTAGTCACACCAGGCGCCTAAGAAAAACCCTTAGCCATGCTAGTCACACCATGCCAAGCCAAACTCTCTTGCCTTGGCCCTAGCCACGCCATACGCCCATGGCAAACCCTTGTCCCCACATGCCAAGCCAAACCAAACCTAGCCAAGCTATCCGCGCCATGCCAAACACACTTTGCCTTGGCCCTAGCCATGCTAGTCACATCATGCCAAGCCTAACGCCCTTGCCTTGGCCCTAGCCACGCCATACGCCCATGGCAAACCCTTGGCCCCACATGCCAAGCCAAAATCGCGCCTATCCAAAGATAGCCACGCCCAAGGCGAATCCTTGGCCCCACATGCCAAGCCTAACCACACCACATCCGCGCCACCCTGTTGGCCTTCTCTAGGAGCAAATCCTAGCCATCCAAGTTTACCAGACGACACATGGTAACCTTTGGCCCGAAAACTTAAGTTTGGCCACGCCAAACCTTGCCATGACAACGGCATGCCAACCTAGCCGTGCCACCACGTCGGCCCTCACTACGCGGCTACCAAAACGAAGGCATGCAACAATCAAAGGTTGCCCTTCAATCCAGGAGAAAATCCTATCCTTCCAAGGTTACCAGACGACATATGGTAACCTTTGGCCCGAAAAACCTAAGTTTGGCCACGCTAAACCTTGCCATGCCAACGACATGCCAACCTAGTCGCGCCACCACGTTGGCCCTCACTACGCGGCTACCAAAACGAAGGCGTGAAACGAACAACGGTTGCCCCTCCTCTCAAGATGTAAAATATCGACCGTCGAAGGTCACCAGGCTGGCAAGTTTCATGAGCTTGACTTGCCAAGCCACAACAACGTGATACATGTTTTGCAAAACATTCGAGACATCAACAAAAACTGGGGGATCCTCTTTGGGTATTGGTTTGGCGGTTTACAGCGTGCAGCGTACACTATGCCCGTCATAAGGAAGTGTCATAAGGGTGAGGCGGTTAGTAAATACGGGAAGTTATGTGTGAAACGTTCATGGGACATAAAGCACATGCGTTAACAACTTTACGGGACATCAATTCCATAACGTTAGAAGTTTCATGAAAACCAGTTTCATGCATTAACCACTTTATGGAACATCAATTCCATACATACAGTTACCACCTCCTCCCATTTACTTCCCCAGTCCTTAATGACACCAGGGTACGTTTTTACTCCGACTTGTATAAATAGGTCTTACCTATTTCCATTGAACAACAAGTTCATACGGGAGATACAACACTCAGAAATACTTGCTTGCTAGCTCACCTTGTTAGCTCTCTCACTTTTCTGATAACAAGTCGTAGTAACCCAACTACTCTTCCAGAATCAACTATTCTTGTCTCACCACTTTCTTTGCTTCCCTCCCCAAAACCAACCCATTCTCCTCCACTTTGTGACCGAAGCAAGTCTGGAACGGCCATTTCTTGGTTTAGGCCGGACTTGTACAGATTGATCTCTCGAATCTGAAGTACTCCCTTGCAGTACATTATTTAGGGTTTAAATGTTTCCTCACCTGCACACCCGCAATTACCGAAATCAGCAGAAACCATTTTCACCTACAAACACCAGGATCTAAGACATGTTAAGCAGTATAAACTAGAAATGCTCTATTTATGAATCAACCGAGGAAAAAAAATACAAGTTCTTGAATACAGGGAAACCCTAATCTCACTCTCTAAGCTAAGCTCTCCCCTCTCTCCAAAATCCGATCCCCTATACATTGCCCAGTGACCTCTATTTATATGCTAACTAACCCTAATGGGGGACATCTCATTTTACTTCGTCACGTTCTCGCGGAGGTGCTTTATACTTCGCCCAGACCCTTTTCCATAAAGTTTTTTCCCTTCTTTCTCTACCTTCACATGGGCTTGCCGGGACACCTGTCTCTTTTCTTGATCCATAATTTATCTACTTCGTGGCTTGTCTTTTCAACCAAGTTACCGTACTTCTCCCTTTCGGTTTCATCGTTGATATCTTGTTGGGTACTATTTTGTATCTTAGATTCTTCGGGTGAGTCTCCTCACTTCTATACGCATCCCCTTTGTACTTCGCAGGACTAATCGGTGACGAAGTAACTCTGACATTCGAATCGACAAGTCCCTGACTGGGATCTTTAAGTGAGATCTCTAGCTATACTTCTTCCATTTATGTTTGACACGTGGTGAGCCTATTTCGTGTACCTACAGCTCCCTCTACACGCAACGAGTGGGCAATCTCCATGTAACTACGCGTTTCTTTTTTGCTTCATACGGTGGTATCAAAGTATCCAGATAAATACTTTGTCAAGTCTCCATAATTTGAATTTACAAAGAGAAGCTGTTGAGATTCCCTGCTACCACTAGAATATATGTATATTTTGATGTTGGAATCCATCCACCTTTCAAGATCTTGTGACATCCTTAAAAACTACTCCCTTTAATTCATTATTTTCGTATCCAGTTCTCTGTATATATGACTCTACAATTCTTTTAAGGAAGTGATTTTTTTGTCAGTTTTGATCATAGCTTCAACATTTTCTACCTAAGAATCAATCACGTTTTCCTTGCCAGCTTCATCAGGGGCAATGGGCAGGACATCCGAAAGACCATGTTTCATATCATTCTCAACTTGAGCGCGCAACAACGTAATATCATCTTTGGTTCGTTGAGTATCGTATGTGGCAGTTAAATGCTTCTTTACATAATCACGAGTATATGGGAAAAGAATTTCAGTTACGAACGTTATAGGAGTTGTTGTCCCCTCGATATCAAGAACAACATAGTTGCTGGTTTTCTCACCAAGTATTCTGCTGCTTGTGATGTTGTTTCCATTGATACAACACCATCCATTGTTGCATTCAGAATCTTTGTTGGGTTCTTCTCTATCAATGACTTCTGTTTTGTGGTTCTCCCCCTTTCTATACTACCAATCTTCCTCACTTTATTCCTCGACCGACGTGGGACTAAAAGTGTTGGGAATTTGAACTAAAAACACACTTAAATTTAAGTTTTAAAAATTTACCAAAACCCAACTCGATTGTAGATGTTATTAATATAATATAATCAAAGAGGGTTAGAAGTTTTCACTGTTAACAAATTTATTCATGAAATTAGGGTATCACATCTTATCTCCGACGATGGTTATCTTCAGTTCTCGATCTCGATCTATCTTCTTCTCTTCTCGATCTAACTCTGTCTATGCTTCTCCCGCTCTCGATCTCTATCTCTTCTTTTTTTTCATTTGGTTTCTATATTTTTGTGGATGAAATACGAGCAGTGAAGAGAAGATAAAATTAATGGCATGTTTGGTATGAGGGGATAGAATCAGTTTCCTGGGAATACAATTCCATTCCCACTTTTGGTAAATAGGATTAGAGAGCGGTTAGGAATAGGATTCCCAAAAAGTAAGAGAATTCTAAACCCATGGGAGTGGTGGGTTTAGGATTACCCTCATTTTGGAATAGGATTCCTGGAAATAGAATTCCTTTCCCATTAACCAAATAAGCCATTAGGTTAGTATCCGACGCGTCCATTTTGATCGAGATCTGTAGTATCTTAGATGTTAACACGTGCCATTAGATCACATCTTCCACCCTTCATTCTGAGTAGAGGGTATCATAGACATTTTCCAGACTATTGACCAGTCAAGATACCCATTGTTGACCACTTAACTCTATTTAACGTGTAAATTAATAGAATGGGGCATTTTGATTTATTTCAAAAAGGCCGGGGCATTTTCACAAGGTGACACCCGATTTTGGGGCATTTTGCCACTTAACCCTTGTGAAATCGCGTAACTTTTTTTTTTTTTTTTTTTTTTGAAGCATGCGTAACTTTTGTTGGTAAGTTAAAAGTAATAAAACTAACTTTTCTTCTTTTTCTTAAATACCTATTCCAAATAATTAGGTCTCTAGGGCTACAAATAAGATTAGTTAAGTTTTACGCATTTGAGAATAAACAGAATTTCTTGATTCCCAAGTTAGAGTCGTTTAGACAAAATAATTTAGAATTCGTCTCCCTGTATGCAACTGATGCTATTTAATATCTCTCTCTTTTTTTTTTTAACGAAAAGACGTGGTAATTTTTAAGTTTGTCGTTTAGCTAGATTATTAACTTTTTTTTTGAGGTTTTTTTTTTTGAGGTTTTTTTTTTTTTTTTTTTAGCCAGATTATTAACTAATTTGTGGTTTAGGTGCCCTCTTGGCAACTTCATAGCTTCTTCTATTAAACGAAAAAAGCATTACGCTTTGCCATAAAAATTGCATTGAGAACTGGTAGCTAGAGGTGCACCAAGCCTATGCAATAGTGCAATGCAAAGGCAACACTTGAGGAACCAGTAGCAAGCTACTGGCTGACCGCGCTCAAAAAATAAATAAATTTAATATATCATGTGAAATCCATCGTATGAACCACATATCACATATTAAACTGATAAGATCAGATACTACACTTGATCTCAGCTCGAAGACCGAGAGAGGTATGAAATTGAGATGTATCTTAATCTGTCTGCCAATACCTATTTCACTTCAGCGCTCCTAGGTCGAGGTGGACTATTACCCAACAGAGAAACTAGAGGATCGTGCATGATCAATTAAGTCAGGTCATTCTTTTTTCTTCCAGCAGGCTTACGCGCATATTTGGGATATCTAAGATTGATGATACTTTTATGTAGTAACTAAGTAATGAACTACGGGCAACATAGACAACGTAAGATAAATAACACATAGAATCAAAAGCACCACCAATAACCCAATTCATCACAATTTTAAAGCTCCAACCTTTGCGTAACCATTAATATGGTTCAACTATGGCATGCATGTGGATACCAAAAACCACACTCGACGTATGGCGCCAAATGAAGGCCGAAGTAGTATAACATCCCTAGGATAGTGTAAGTACACTAATTTATCTCCTTTGCCACGTGCGCTAACAGGGTCCACGTGGATGACATCACTCACGGGATGACACATAGGGGCATCCGTGGCACTCAGACTACGTGCCATCTGTCAAAACCAACGGTCAGAAGCGAAGGAGCACCCGAGATAGGTAGTCCCGCGTAGCACCAAGGGATGGCTTTAACCCATCACGAGGCAAGGCATGATCAACGGTCAGAGGTAGTCTAACTGACACAGACGTGACAAGAGGATCGACACCACTCGGTGCGGACTGGACCGCCCCAACCACCCGCATTTAATGCGGCTCAGAAAACACGTGTCGGACGACCAACGGAAGAAACGAGGGTTGACATAGAAGTCCGCGGACCCAGTAGAAGCCAGGATGCAGTAGAAGCCGCTGATACAGTATAAGCCGCGGGATAATATAGAAGTCCGCGGACCATGCACAGTGTACGAGAAGATAAGATCTCAGCAACTCATTGTCAGTGGACCCACCCACTCTAACTATAAATATGTATACCCCCTCCACTGAGAGGGGGATCGGAAAAAAGAAAGGAGAGAGGAGAGAGAATAGGGAGAAGTAAGTGAGTTCTAGCTCATGTGTTCGATGATCACAAGATCTTGTGATCATCTTTGTAACCATTTATTTTATAGTGAATCTCCTCAGACCCGTGGACGTAGGCCTTAGTGCTGAACCACGTATATCGTTGTCTCTTTTACCTTTTGCACCAATAGTTTCATTTATATATGCGTATTCCGGATCTATCCGGATCCCGTGAGGTGATAATGAGATCATGACAAACTAGAGGGGTTTGGAATCTATGAATTATCATCTACCTATGCTTGTTCCATACTTCTCACACCACAGTGCACGTATTCAACTTTTATGTAGATTGTTTGTGATCATGTGGAAGCGAAACCCGATTCTCGTGTTCACAATTTGGCGCTAGAAACAGGGACCTTGTCCCGGTAAAAAGATTTTATCTTTTCCTGTGACTTCACAGCCTCAACCTCAAATATTTTTATTTAAACAAACAGATCTATTCATGGATTCGTTTTTCGCACACTTCTTTGTCTATTGTGTTTTCTACCAACAGATCTGAGCATTATGTGACTTTTTAAACAAACAGATCTGGGTTTTTAGCCAACAGACTTGTTCTTAGACTGTTGTGTTTTCTACCAATACATCTAGGTTTTAATTAGAATTTCAAACAAAGTTTCCACCAAAAGATTTGGGCTTTTTTGCAAATATTGACCCATGGACCTTATCCCGGTCAAATCCGCACCTGTCTATGTCTGTCGTACTAATCGCTAAATTAACAACCTAAGTACACTCATTACCACTAGAAATCGAGTTAACAAAAACAAAGTTGAACTAACTGACCAACCCGTGGACTCTTGGGTCTCGGATTACCTCCCACTTTCTCGTGCGGATTATTGCAATGGAAAAGAACAAAGATCTTTGGAAAGACAAAGATAACTCCAAGAGACGCTCCAAGGACCACACCAAGAAGAACAAGGAGCAGACAAAAGGGCGAAGGACGCACAGCCGCGGACAATACGCAGACCGGGGCGGAAAGCACATTGCTCTTAAACGCGGGCATCATCGCAATTGAAGCGAAGAAAGCTGCGGCCGCAAGAGCTGCTGCACCAACCGAGGGGGTTTCCCAAGTAATTGCTACTAAAGTGACAAATGCGACCGGGCCGGTCGACCCTCGGGGAGGTTATAGCCGAATCAATAATCCGAACCATCCCTATGGGATGCCAGGACAATGAACAAAGCAGACAACTACAGGTAGGATCCAACGGAATAATCGAGCCGGGCATACCATTCATGGGGGAGATCAATACCACGATCCCCGAGGGACAAGCTCAACTACAGGAAGGAACCCCCAATCAAGCGTCGAACCAAACAACACAAATATTGGCGCAATCGGAGGAGCTAAAGAGGAATCAACTAACGTACGCGGATGCGTGGCCTTGTTAGCTCAAGAAAACCAAAGCAACTAAGAGAGAAGATCCTCCGAAGCTCCGAACGAGAGAATCAGCATGACGAAGCTAACTCGGCCGATACGGTAACGGGGACGGAGGGACGGTCTTCGAGAATATCCACACAACGGCTAACCGAAGAACAATACCCCGAGAGATGCGCGGAATAACAGAAGGTCTGACCCAGATTACCGACCAGAAATTCCGGACTACTACGACACGGAGGAAGCCACAACATCGCAACCCACAAGAAAGACACGATCATCCATTCAAGACGAGCACTGTTTGGCAATGGAAAACCTCCGCGCGGAAATGCTAGCGAGAGATCAATCAACTCAAAACCGGGCAAGGAGGTGGAAGACTAGAACAGATTATGAAGGAAGCCAACACTACCCCCTTGCACGACAGGTTGGCTACGGCTACCATTCCGCAAAAATGTCCGGTCCCGACCTTTGAATGTTACGACGGATCCGCGGACCCTCGGCTCATCTACGATATTACAACGGGGTAATGGCCAGGTGGGATTACGATGAGGCTATACTATGCGAGATATTTCCCTTCAAGCCTAAAAGGATCCGCGCTATCTTGGTTTGATAACCTCAAGCCAGGGTGCATTAATTCATATGATCAGCTCACCGAAAAGTTCCTGGCCACCTACATGTACAACAAAGTTGTGAACACAGGGATGGACAAGCTTTTCTCACTTGCAATTAAGTATGTGGAGTCCGTTCGAGAATACAGCGATAGATGGCACAAAGTATGTCGGGCCATTGGACACGTGGATCCCGTGGTGAGTATTAACTGTTACAAATGGGGGCTTGATAGGATGAGTCCATTTGTTTGTCGAAATCCACGGTACCTCCCCAACCACCGAGGGAGATTTAAGGATAATCATTGAAAAACATGCAAGGTTAGAAGAAATTCAAAAGATAACCCCCGAGCGCAGGTACAACGAACCCCACGGACAAATTCCGCGGAGTTAGAAGACAGGCCCAGCCCACACCAAAAGGATCGGAAAGACGATCGCAAAAGGAGTGGCAGAAAGTTTGAAGACCGGGTCTATACGAAGCTCAACACCAGCTATCCACGCATACTGAAGGAGATCAAGGATCGCGAAGACTTAGGCGGCCCCGGTCTAAAGGGAAACAACCACCGACCTCTGCGAGAATCCAAAGAGTACCGCGATTTCCACGCTTCTACGGACACACGACAGAGAAATGCAAAAATCTCAAGATAGCAAGTACAAAAGGCGATAGATACGGGGATCTCAAAAATATGTGGAAAAGGCCGGAATGGAAGATAGAGCCAAACGCAGCAAACAGGTCCAACTACCCGAGGGTAACCGCACATTGAACTCTATATCCTGCTCGTAAAGCAAAGAACCAACCCTAACAAAGACAAATAGGAAAACGACCGAGAAAACAATTTGAAGAGTACCGTGAGCTTTACCAGTATAAACGGGAAGGAAGTAGAAGAGCACGAGGAGTGGATGAACGCGCCTCTAATTTTTGAAGCCGATGATATTGAGGACGACATGGAAGATCACAATGACCCATTAATCCTCACATTGCCAATCGCAGGATGCAACATAAGGAAAATCCTCATCGATGGAGGAAGCTCCGTAAATGTATTGTTTTATGATACATTCAAACGCATGGAGCTTAACGATGAGCAACTCCTGACTTCACACTACACCATCTACGGGTTCAATGGCACGGCTACGAAGCCCCTGGGGGATATTGTCTTACAAGTGGATGCAGGCCCCATGAAAATCGACACTCGCTTTAGCGTGGTAAACACGCCTTCACCCTACAATGCCATTATTGACGGAGATGGGTCCATAAGCTCAAGGAGTCGTGACTACCTACCATCAA
Source organism: Papaver armeniacum (assembly GCA_023531295.1). Taxonomy (NCBI): domain Eukaryota; kingdom Viridiplantae; phylum Streptophyta; class Magnoliopsida; order Ranunculales; family Papaveraceae; genus Papaver; species Papaver armeniacum. Next base: position 706,048 of record JAJJWW010010469.1, read on the forward strand.
TACCTTAGGTTTCCCACTCCCCTAGGAATAATGGAGATAAAGGGTGACCAAGCCTCCGTAAAAGAGTGCCACGCGATGCAAATACAACTCAACAACGAAGAAGATGAGAAAAGGAAAACCCGCAAGGCTCGTAGCAAGGCGGTATCCAAAGACAAGGCCATCGATGAATATCTGGAGGAAATCTCGGGAAAAAGCTTGGCTAAAGGGAACTCTGTAGAAAACACGGAGGCCTCCACATCAAAGGTTAATCAGAGCGAAGAATCTGAAGCTACCAAATAGCAATTAAAGAAAATTCCCCACCTGGGGGAACCAAAGCCCACTTTCACATCCTTGGAGGCAGTGAAAGAGATCAACATAGGGACGGAGCAGAATCCTAGAAAGATCAAAATAGGAACTCTAATGAGCAAAGAACGCGAAGCTTCACTGATAACACTACTAAAGGAATACGCGGACGTCTTCGCATGGAAACTATCCGATATGCCGGGAATAGACCCAAAGACGGTACAAACATGAGTCGCGCATTAAACCCGGCACACTCCGTGCACGACAAAAGATACGAAAGGTAGCCACGAGCATCACAAAGCGGAGAAACGGAGCTACGAAAGCTATTAGAGGCCGGTTTTATAAAAGAAGTCAAATACCCCACGTGGATCTCCAACATGGTCATAGTACCAAAGAAAAATGGAGGAGTCGAACTGCATCGACTTCACCAACCTGAACAAAGCGTGCCCAAAGGATAGCTATCCACTACCCAGCATTGACCAGCTAGTCGACGCAGTAGAAGGATATGAAGAGTTGTCATTCATGGACGGATATTCCGGGTACAACCAACTATTTTTGGCAGAAGAAGACCAGCAACATACTGCATTTTACACACCCCACGGTCTTTATTGTTACGTAAGAATGCCTTTCGGACTCCGAAACGCGGGAGCAACGTACCAAAGGATGGTCGATGCTATTTTCAAGCCATGGATCGGCAGGACTTTAGAAGTTTACGTCGACGATATGCTCATAAAAAGCAAAATAAGAAAGAACCACCACCAGGACCTGAAGGACATCTTCGGAGCTATGAGAGAACATAACATGAAGGTAAACCCGGAAAAATGCACTTTCGGGGTGACCTCAGGAAAATTCCTTGGATACCTAGTGACAAAAAGGGGCATTGAAGTAGATCCCGAAAAAATCCGAGCCATAACAAACATGCCATCTCCGAAGAACCTAAAAGAGGTACAAAAGCTCAATGGATCCCTAGCAGCTCTGGGAAGGTTCATATCACGATCCTCGGATAGGTGCAAGCTCTTCTTCAACATACTGAAGAAAGGGACTAAATTTGAGTGGACGACAGAATGCGAAGAAGCTTTTTTGGGCATTAAGCAATACCTAGCAGAAATCCCCATCCTTCAGAAACCGGACCCTGAGGAGGTTTTGGCACTCTACATTGCAGCAACAGACGACGCGGTAAGCGCAGTGCTCGTCAGAACCCATACGAAGGAGGAGCAACCGATCTACTATGTCAGCAAGACCTCGAATTCCAGAGCGAAATTACACGAGAATTGAATGACTAATCCTAGCCGTCGTATGGTCTACTTTAAAGCTGAGGACGTACTTCTTGACGCATGACATACGTATCCCATGTCGGGCACCCTTAGAGGCCATCCTCAAAGGGGCGGGAAAGGTAGGACGAATATCAAAATGGAGCACATACCTCGACCAATTCAACATCCACTATGAGCTCCAACACTCCCAGAAATCGCAGGTATTAGCGGATTTTCTAGCAGACCTGCCTTTGGACAACGAAGAAGAAGTACGCATACAAGGATGGAAGGCTATGAGCGCCCCAGAAATAGAAAAACCAGAGCCCAATAATATTCTTGAACCCGGTGAACCCACGGCAATGGGAAGTCTTCGTTGATGGCTCCAAAAATAGAGAGGGCGCGGGGATAGGCATCGTCATCACCACACCCACAGGGAGACAGAATCGTACACGCATTGGATTGGAATTCGAAGGCCATACCAATAACATCGTAGAATATGAAGGAGTGATCCACGCTCTCCGCTTGATAATTGAATTGGGCATACAAGAAGTGCGGGTAACAAGCGACTCACAACCGATCATACGGCGAGATAGGCTACGAATACAATGTGTACGATGAAACACTAGTGGCATACATGGCTCTAGTGCAAGCATTGGCCTCCCAAATACCAAAAATCGCTTCCGACATCTGCGCGAGAAAGGAGCTTAGACATGCGGATGCTCTGGCGTATATATCATCCATGCTTAAAAACGAAGACGTCAAAGCAATCAAGGTAACAAGAGTATACGAACCATCCGTCAAACTCCCAGAAACTTGCACGGCTAACCAACGCAAATCTAAGGAGAAAGATATCTCCGACGAGGATGTCGGAGAATACATATTCGACGATTTCCAGAACGAGGATATTACACGGCAAGCGGAGGAAGACGACGATTATAGTCAGGAGGCAGATTGGAGATCAGAAATCCACTCTTTCCTCAAAGAGGGAAACTCCCCCAGGACACCAAACAGGCTAGGAAGGTGCAGTCAAGAGCAGGGATGTACGAACTAAGAGATCAAGCCTTATATCGAAAATCATTCCTCGGACCACTGCGTCGCTGCCTATCCCGGTCAGAGGGGCATGTCGTTTTAAAAGATATACACAGAGGAGACGCAGGGAATCACAGTGGAATGAGATCCCTAGCAGATAAGGCAAAGACGCAGGGCTATTACTGGCCAACCATGATCCGAGATGCAGCTAGAATGGCAAAGAGATGCGAAGAATGTCAAAGATTTGGTAAACGAATCCACGCCCCAGCTACAAAGTTAAACTCGGTCGATAGCCCTTGGCCCTTCGGGAAATGGGGTATCGACATAGTAGGCCCACTCATATCAGGGACGGGGAAAAGAAGATTCCTAATAGTGGCAACGGATTATTTCAGCAAATGGGTAGAAGCAAAAGCACTGGCAAGAATTCGGGATTCGGACGTCTTCACTTTTATTTTTCAAAATATCATCTGCAGGTTTGGCATCCCCGCAGAGATAGTCTCCGACAACGGTAAACAGCTACAAGGAAAGAATATTGACTTGCTGTTCGACACCTTCAAGATTCGGAAAAACAAATCCACCCCCATATACCCACAAAGCAACGGACAAGCAGAAGCCACAAACAAAACTTTGGCACTCATTCTTAAAAAACAACTAGACGAGTACAAAGGACGATGGTGCGAACAGCTGCATAACGTTCTATGGGCGTATAGGACAACCCGAAGATCAGCTACCTAGGAGAATCCCCATTTCTACTCACCTACGGAGTGAAGCAGTCATCCTCTGCGGAAATTCTACTTCCAACTACAAAGACGAAGCACGGGAAAAGAATCTCACCACGGACATGATGTTGGAAAGGCTTGACGACCTCGAAGAAAGAAGAGAAGCGGCACTGCAAAGAATGGAAAACTACCAACGCCGGCTGGCCAGAGAATATAACAAAAAAGTGAAATTTAGGAATTTTGTAGAAGGGCGAAGACGTGTTGAGGACCATTCCCCAATACCGGCGAGAAAAGAAGTGGGGAAAATTAGCACCAACTTGGGGAGGACCCTACATAATACACGACATCGCAGAAATGGCTCTTACTATCTGCGTAATATGAAAGGGGAAATCCTCATGCATCCGTGGAATGCCAAATACCTCAAACCATACTACCCATAATCCATCACTGCGTGCACATTTGAAGAAGAAAATGGACTTGCTAATCCACATGTTTCTATCTCTGACAAAGGAGTAACGCGCCTTAATTTTTCAATCAATACCAAGTTTTCATTTTCAAATATCATATCCCGTTCATTACCCAAGCACATTTCAATTTATTCAAAACCCACAACCTACATACAACACACCATATAAACCACATGTATATACTACTTACACAGTGTACATTGAAAACCATGTCACATCATAATAAAACATCGATGCAATTGTTACCCCGTGGATGTAGGTCTTAAGGCCGAACCACGTAAATTGTTGTACAATTACTATTATTAGGAACGGACGTTATACTTAGCAAGAGGGATATCCTGCACAAAGCATGAATCACACCCACTACAATATACCGGGCAATATCCCGTGCAAAACACACACACGCAATATATCGGAGCATACACATGCGATCTCTCGAACTCCTCTCGTAAATGTCTATAAGTGTATGACCAGGAGGCGACTTCTTACGAGAATGAGATATCCGTGCAATATTACAAGCCGCGAACATTAATGGAGTATATCCTTAAAACGTCGGCGGACCCCCACCGTCCCGGTGATCCTCCGGCCCGGGGAGTTAGCTGGACGGGGTGCAAGGTCACAAGACGATTCCGGGGATACCAACCTACGGAGTTGCACGAACAATACACTTTATCAAACTCAAAGATTGATATCCGTGGGTTACAATAACTACGGAATTTTCCATTATAGTTAAAGATGGACATAAGTTCAACAAAATTCAAAATCAGATTTAAACACCAAAGTTTGATCTAATACATGCAGTTGATTACAAGCCCAAGCAGGCAAAATAACAAAAACGCCAAAAAAAAAGGATAAGCAACCGAGATCAATCCCTAGCATACTAACTACGGTTTCATCGAGCAGGAGTGTTATCTCGCAGGTTTATCCTTCAAACGATGAAGGAACGCTACCACCCGAGGAGGGCCCGGAAGAACTTGATGGGAGTGCGGGTATGGGACGCCGAGTATAATTCTTGGTTAACCCATGATTTTTCTTAAGGTCCAGCTCAATCTCACCAAGAATCTTATTAATCTCTTGGCCGATTGTTTGCGGGCCATTAGACCTATGGCTACGCTCCTCATCTCGGCTGATTTAAGGAAGTACAAAGCTGATCTATCCTCTGATTAGCTTGCTTCAGCGTTTCGTCCTGAGACGAGGCCAGACCGCGATGGTAGTTAACTTGACCCTCCAGTTGAACTACCTTAGCCTGAGCTTCGGCAAACTTTCCATCTGCGGCTTTAAGCTGTACTTGGAGCTCTGCGAACAATAAAAGAAGACGGTGAGTTATGACATACAATTCAAAGCACACTCGATGACGAAGACGTATACCTTCACAATGATCAACCGCGGAATCCTCGCTTCGCAAACATAATCATATTCATTTGATAACTTATCATAATCTACCTGCAGCAGATTATGAGCATACTGACTTGCGCTCAAGTCATTTCGAAGCATCGAGCCCGAATGACGATGTCGATTAACCTCATCATTCTTCAATTCCAATCCCTTGTTGAGACGATACATAGTCACCTCTAAGTCTCTCTCACGTTCAACCTGACGAGCCACATCAGCTCGAGACGCGGACAGAGCACTACCGAGAGCACTACATTCTGCCCTAGCATCGTCTCTCTCTTTGGCTAAACGCTGCATATAAGTCCGCACATCCGAGGGATGCGAAGACCGCGCTTGCCGCAGCTCGCCTTCCAGAACATTAAGTCTAAATTCTAAGGAAGAAACCTGCCCGCGGGCTTGCTCAAGATTGTCCCGCGTCCATAAAAGGGCCCCGTTAAACAAGTGGCGGTCATGGTTATTTCGATTTTGCAAATCTACCAAGCAATATTTTTTCTTACGCCATTCTTCGGCCATCGCGTTATGGATATCCGCGCGGGCATTCCATTTAACAGACTCACTCTTGAGTTTTTCAACCAACTCAGCAATGCGCCCCTTTTGACGAGTCCTCTCACTCCGAAGCCACAACAATTCAGGGACTCCACCCACTGAAGATAGTACAGCGGGAGGAGGGAAGAAAGAGAAAACTCAGAATAAATAAGAAGCAGGAAACTATCAAAGAAGAGGGAGCACAGACCTGAAATGGATGAGGAATTTTCCTCAAGAACAGCCTAACTTGGCCTTAACCAGAGCCAACTCAGAACGTAGCTGAGCCTCTTCCGTGCCCCCTTCGCTCCTTACGTTTGAGCAAACTCTTTAGCTCGGTATTTTCTTCATCCTTAGCGGATACCGAAGCCTCGACACTTGAAAGCGTCTGTTCGCAATGTCGGAGCTTCCCCTCTAACTTCAGAGACTTGGCCCTAAAGAGCCGGTAAAGTTGGTGGTTACAATACTCACTTCTCATCATCTATCAGCAAAATGAGGGAAGTTAGCTCACATCACATTTGAAAGAAGTCAGGGATAAAAAGAACAGGACAAACCTCCAATAACCGCTGGGGTAATAACCGTATTGATACCCATCAAAGCAATAGCCATCATGTCAAGAACGGTAGGGGGAGGATCCACTACAAGGTCAAGCCCGCCGGGCTACGAGATTTTTACCCCATCCTCGATCTACCGCCTCCTCAGGGGTTAACTCCATGGACCTCCGAGTAAAAGCATCCGAACTCTTTTCTCCTTCAATCACGGGGGCAGGACGAGGAACTACCAACAAGTTTTTCTTTCGCAGCCACGCCAAAACAAAGATCGTCGCCATCCACAGCTAAGGATTGCGAGAAATCATCCAAGGGGGAGTCCGAGGTATTCCCACCATGAGCAGCACCAACATTACCTTGCACCAAGGCCCCACCAACAGTGGAGGAGGTACCAGCAAAACCCTCGGAGGGCACTACCAAAGCCCCAGCATCAGACCTGCCAGATGGGTCACCAACGCAACTATCCTCGAGAACACTCCAATCATCACCAGCGGGAAGTAGGGTAAAGTCCGAAACAAGCCCCATAACCGTGGACATGTCAAATGACTGTTCCCCAGACAAAACCTTACCAAACGAGAACTCATAACAACCACCCCCATCCTTATCACCACTACTCAGAACAAGTCTCTTACCTTTATCTATAACATTCACACTGGACTGAGCAGCCCCCCCCGGCATGATTTCCACCACCACCAATAGACAAGTTACCACCACCAATACCACCAACATCCGAATCACCTTTAACCCCACCAGTGGCAGCGGCCGGGTCGCCTTGACCACTACCAGTGGCCGAATCACCTTGACCACCCTCAATGGTCGGGTCGCCTTGACCACCACCAGTGGCCGAATCACCTCGACCACCCCCAATGGTCGGGTCACCTTGACCACCACCAGTGGCCGGATCACCTTGACCACCACCAGTGGCCGGGTCACCTTGACCATCACCAATAGACGGATCACCTTGACCACCACCAGTGGCCGGATCATCACCTCCACCGTCAACCGCCCGATCACCGTCATCTTCTTGAACAAAGCGGAGAAGTCTCACCCGCTCTTCCCTATCGAAGAGTCCTCATCACCACACACGGGACTATTTACATCCTCGAAATGAGAGGAACCCTCGGTGGGAGAATTCGATGATTGCTTGGGATTAATCTTCTTACCTCTACACACCTACAACACATAATGATAAAAGCACCGTTGGCATCCCCTTTCCTTGGCATAATTACCATTATTTAAGAAAACGTAGGGGCATACATACGAAGAAAACAAACAACGCACCTTAACAACATTTGTATTCTGCGGAGGAATAATAGCATCAGGAACATCTTCATCTTCTCGCATCATCAACATCACGGCTATAAACAAAATCCATACCAAAGAAACTCATCCGCCGGCAAAGAATGCGCGTAACGAGCGGGAGAAGCTTCGCGAGGAAGACCCATCAACAGTTGGCTGCCAACCACGGGGACCAGGGACCCAACCATAGGCCCACGGGCCAACGACTTCAAGAACAAGGTGGCGAGACCACTCGTAGTCATGATCACGCTTGATTCTCTCCTCGGCCAGAATAGGAAGACCTTGGCACCGGGAATCCTCGCCATCTTGGAATCACTTACCTCACTCAAAAGGCGAACTTCCCCTTAACGTGAAGTAATGTTAGGAGACTCACAGGACCACGGCTTACGAGTATTCCTGTTAACATAATCTCCAAAGGATCTGTTGAAATTCTCGTGAGTATACCACCCTTTCTCCTTTTCTAATCTAGGGGCATAGCAAGTCATCATCGTTTTCCCCTTGCTACGAAGGTAGCATTCGCGAAGATGGCGAAGATAGTTTCTCGTCAACCATTGCACCCCGCGATTATGACTTTTCTTTGGCGTATCGCGGCTAGACGTAACCCGATAGTAGAAATCATCACGGCTTTATACAAGGGTAACATCAAACCAGCCTCGAAAGCACCCACGGTTGTCAAGAAATGAAAGGCATCGTACTTATAATTGGTAACCATCTCATAAGTTATGTCTTTATCGGCGGCATAGAAACGAACTCGAAAATGTCAAGACCATGCTTCACCTTGAAGGCCTCGAGATCAATGTGGCGAAAAGTAAACTTCTTATTACCCGAGAGATAAAGGACGGAAAGTAACGGCAGAGTCATCCTCGAAACCTTTTTCCGCAAAGATCCTCCATGAGTAACATGACCTTCCTCTTAGAAGGAACTAAGTCTCCGAAGACTCAATCTCCGTAGCCTTTCTCTTGAAGTAAGAGTTTTAGTCGACTTACTTGAACCAGGCACGGATGGGTTAGTCCGTGTGGGAGGCCGAGTGCGGAGGGGCCGCACGTCCAAAGGTTCATTGCGAGGATTCTATTGTTTCTTAGGAGACCCACCTCTAGAACGAGTCGCGGCATATCTCGATCCTCGCGGAGGATCACCCCTTCTAAGTGAAGATCTCGACCGGGAGGATGAGGAGGTTCGTCCATCCCGAAGGTTACCCCGAGTAGGCGGGGCGAAGCTCCACCCCTTACATTAGGATCATCCCGGGAGATCGATGAGGACTTGACGGAGGAGTCTGATAAGGGATCCGCGGATGGTCAGACATGTCTACGGGCACAAACACGAACAGGAACTCAAATCAGAGGCAGAGAAGATCAAAAATCGAGAAAATCTCAAGAACAGTAGTACAAAAGAAGAAAACCCTAAATTACATCTAACAGTCCATCTAACAGTTGCCTAAACCCTCAGATCATTATTCGAACTCAAGAGAAGAAATAAAATCTAAACATGACCAATGGAGCACCCAACTCGGTAGTGTCGACTCTCAATACCCAGGATACATTAAAATTTAAAACTCATCATCAAATCACTACCAGAAGATCAGAAACTTGACAAGCTTAAGCAAGGAGATTAAACGGAATAGAAAGTCATACCTGAATCACGAAGAATCAAGCAACAAGTGACAACACAAGAAGCAGCAGCCACGATAACCACAAAGAGCAGCAAAGCAGCAGCAGCAGCAGAGTAGTAGAAGAAGCGATGGCGTCGAAGAAGTTAAGAAGATGAAGACAAGAACAAAGAATAAAACGAGAGAATGTGAATTAAAGTCACATTCTCTCACTCCTCTTTATATAAACAGAAGGAACCGTCCACTACCCAAAGGCGATTTATGGCCGGACGTGGGAAACGTGCACAATAAATGCGGGTAGCACCTTTTTAGGAGGAGTTATGAGGGAGATAAAAACGTACCACACGGTTCTTCTTCCAACAAAAGCCAAACGCTTGATCGCAAGAAGAGGGGCAAATTGTAAGTACACTAATTTATCTCCTTTGCCACGTGCGCTAACGGGGTCCACGTGGATGACATCACTCACGGGATGACACATAGGGGCATCCGTGGCACTCGACTACGTGCCATCCGTCAAAACCAACGGTCGAAGCGAAGGAGCACCCGAGATAGGTAGTCCCGCGTAGCACCAAGGGATGGCTTTAACCCATCACGAGGCAAGGCATGATCAACGGTCGAGGTAGTCTAATCGACACGGACGTGACAAGAGGATCGACACCACTCGGTGCGGGACTGGACCGCCCCAACCACCCGCATTTAATGCGGCTCGTAAAACACGTGTCGGACGACCAACGGAAGAAACGAGGGTTGACATAGAAGTCCGCGGACCCGGTAGAAGCCGGGATGAGTAGAAGCCGCCGATACGGTATAAGCCGCGGGATAATATAGAAGTCCGCGGACCATGCACAGAGTACGAGAAGATAAGATCTCAGCAACTCATTGTCAGTGGACCCACCCACTCTAACTATAAATATGTATACCCCCTCCACTGAGAGGGGGATCGAAAAAGAAACGAGAGAGGAGAGAGGAGAGAGAATAGAGAGAAGTAAGTGAGTTCTAGCTCATGTGTTCGATGATCACAAGATCTTGTGATCATCTTTGTAACCATTTATTTTATAGTGAATCTCCTCAGACCCGTGGACGTAGGCCTTAGTGCTGAACCACGTATATCGTTGTCTCTTTTACCTTTTGCACCAATAGTTTCATTTATATATGCGTATTCCAGATCTATCTGGATCCCAGGAGGTGATAATGAGATCATGACAAACTAGAGGGGTTTGGAATCTATGAATTATCATCTACCTATGCTTGTTCCATACTTCTCACACCACAGTGCACGTATTCAACTTTTATGTAGATTGTTTGTGATCATGTGGAAGCGAAACCCGATTCTCGTGTTCACAGATAGTCTACATAGCATCTTAGCTTAGTTTCCTTAATTTGTAAGTAAAGGACATTTATGTAATTTCGACCTCTTTACTCTAGTACTTAAAGGAAAAAGCAAGAGAGAAAGGGATCAGATTTTATTTTCTCTATCTTCTTTTTCTTCCCCAAAAAACTAGATCTAGAGCTCCAAAAACTCATTAATGAAGTCTAATGTAAACACAAAATATTTCTCCCTTGCCTATTCCTTCCTCTAGTATTACACCCATATCCATTACCTCTAACTCGGGCATCTCACCAATTTCAAGATGAAGCAACTTTGGGAACAGTGTCAAACTACTAGCTTGTCCACCCCTAGAAAGTGTATCGCAACCAATCCCGTAAAACTCAGGAATGATGCTTGTCAGCTTATCCACATTCTATTCTACAAGAGATTCAAGATATGGAAGTGTACCTAGTGTTGGGTGCAATATTCAAAAACTAGGAAAAAATCAAATAAGCAAAAGTTATTGATACTTAGCTCCTTTATAATGGAAGTGATCGATTTGATGAAGCGGACGAGCTTCCCAGATTTTCGCAACAACAAGGTAAAACTTAGGAAAAACAGAGTGAGTCACGTGATCAACACGTTGCCATTAAGACATTAGCGCCCGGCTACACTCAAGAGTGATGCTATAACCCAAAGAGGACGGAAATCTCCAGGATAAAACACCCTAATACACCTACTACTAGCATATGTAGAGATGCTCAACTTGAGCTTGGCAACTCCGAAAAAAACTTTAAGGAAAATCGCGAACGCATAAGAAAAAACAATATAAAATATTTTCCCTTGGGGTCCTTCTAAAATATAGAGAAATCCCTTTCCCACAGATTTTACAAAAGTAGTGAATTTGCTTATATAATTGACAAATACAACTTAAGAAGAGGAACTCCCCGATGTGGGACTAAAAGGTTTATATATGTGGGAATGTTATTTATGCCCCTACTATCCATGGGTCATGCACAAACACCCTTATGGGTCTTTATAAATACCCTTGATGGCAGAATTAAAATTATCAACAAAAAAATATCTATCATAATTCCTTTTCTTACCTTCCACCTTCGTTTTACCCTTCCACATTCGTTCACTTCATTCTTCCTCGACTTAAACTGCTACCACCACCATCTGCATCTCTCCCACCAGCACCATCTCTCCCACCACCGTCACCATCTACATCGCCGCCACTACCATCAGCAGATCTTTTACATCTTGTATGTTTCATTTTCAACAGATCTAGAAATCGAGATTTAGGTTCTCGATTTCAACCAAATCTGGAAATCAAACTTCATAAACATCATCAATAGATCTACTTTAATTTCTAAATCAAATGAAGATTAAAGCGATTAAGATATAGTTTTAGGTTTTCGATTTTGGTTTCGGTTTCTGGTAAGTATATATTTTGAACTTGAAGTTAGGGTTTGGATCCAGTTCAGAGATGGGAAGTTGCTGCGATTGATTTGGTTGATGCATTTACGAGATTTAAGAAGAGTTGAGAAGAAGGTTGCAGTTGAATTTGATGGTTTTGTTCTAAATTTGATGGGTTCAATGATCAAAACGAACTCCACCAACACGATCTCCATCGCCAGCATCACCGTATCCACCACAACGAAAAATCAATGTTACCAAATCCACCACCACTACTACCAAAACAACAATATCTTCTTATTACCATCGTCATCATCACCGAACTCAAGCTCCAATCTGTCGAGAGATATCATTTTCGGATTCGATTTCTCAATATTCCGGTAAGAAAATTTAAATTTTTCTTATAATATAAGTTGTTAGATATGGTTTCTGCTTCTATGTATCTTTATCATTTTGTTTTAGGTTTTGATTTTTGTCCCAATTTTTAAGTCTTTACTAATTTTGTGGTTGTTAGATTTGAATGGAATTAGAGGTTTTAAGTTAACATATTAGGCATCAGTGCTACTGGAATAAAGTAATCTTTCCCTATTTACTGTATAATCATGTTGATTTTTTGAATTTCTTAATTTTAATTCTACTGGCAACATATATAGTGTTTTTGATTATGTCAATGATGTTAATCAGTGATGGACAGGACTTAGGCAATAGAAATTACAGCCAATGAGTGCCTAAATCTAAAAGTTCAGTGAACCAAACTTGGTTGTGGCGGCTATGTAGACATGAGAGGTGGAATCAAGTTCCAATCTATTTGCATGGTCTGTGTTGGCTGGAGTAACTCGTGGCGATGTCGAGATCTTTGCATTTCAATTCTGAAAGAATGATTCTGAATTAGTAGTTGATTTGGTGTGTACAAAATGGAGAGAGTTTGTTGTGGCTGGTGCTTAGAAGTTCAAGATGTTGTGGCTGGAGTTTGCTAATGTGGTTGAGCTGATTGTATTCGTGGAGGGTGGTAAGAAGCAAAGATGGAGAAGGTTGTAAGTTATTTGAATCAGTTGTGGAGATAGACTGGCTCGAGTCTAGTTAGCTTTTGGTTCATACAAAGTGGCTAGAGCTCGCAAGATTTTCTGTAATACCAAATTGCTGAGGTCCGTATTATGAGAAGCTGGTGGCTCGTTGCTGTACGATATTGGTTGAATGTGGGATATTGGCTTGACTGGATGTATATGGACAATGGACGAAGGTACTACGCAGAGAATGTAAAGCGGCAGTGGGGTTGAACTGATGAAGTAATTGACAAATGAAGTTGCGAGAAGTTAAGATGTATGTGCTGGCTTAATTGCATTCGACGGAACTGTGTTCGAGCGAAACGAGGCATTTGAGTCTGAACTGATTGCTAGATACATGTTGATGGTGCAATTTTGGTACTGTAGGTATGCTTCTCCTTTTATGTGTCTATCAAATATCAATGGAAGTTCCCATTTTTCATATTATCGCCTTTTGGCACTGCTTCAAATGATTGGGAGAAGATCCCTGACTACCCGAGAGCTTTCTTTTTCTTTGAAAAACTAAATATTTCAGCATTTTAACATCTCTTATTAGTAAAAAAAAAAATTTGAGACAACTTGTGCTAGTTGCCTCCATATTTGGATACAACTCGAACAAGTTGCTTCTAGATTTGGACACAACTAGGGCTAGTTGCTTTCAATTTTGAAGGAAACTTTAAGCTAGTTGCCTCCACATTTGAAGACAACTTGATCTAGTTGCCTTCAAATTTGAAGACAACTTGAGCTAGTTGCCTTAGATTCGGAGACAACTTGAGCTAGTTGCCTCCACATTTGGAGACAACTTGAACTAGTTGCCTCCGATGTGGACATTATTTATTGGAGACAACTTGAGCTAGTTGCCTCCTATATGGACACAACTTCAGCAAGTTGACTCCACATGGTAGTGGTGGTCGTCGGCGGTGGTGGTTGGCGGCGGTGATGGTAGTTGACGGCGGTGGTGGTGGCGGTGAACAGCGGTGGCGGTGGTGGACAGTGGTGGTGGTTGGCGGCGTTGGTGGATAGTGGTGGTGGTTGGCGGTGGTGGTTGGCGGCGGCGGCGGTGGTTAGCGGCGACGACGGTGGTTGGCGGCGGCGGTCGTCGGCCATTGTGGTTGGCGGCGGTGGTGATCGGCGGCGGTGGTGGTGATCGGCGGCGGTGGTGGTCGGTGGTGGTGGTTGGCGGCGGTGGTTGTTGGCGGTGGACAGTAGATGTAGTTTTTTTTTTTTTTTTTTTTTTTTTTTTAACGGTGGTGGTGGTGGTTTTGTATATACACTATACAAAAAAAGGGTATTTTAGTAATGTATTAGGCTTAGGGGTATTTGTAAAGTTCATAAGGGTATTTTTGCAAGGGGTCTCATAGTAGGGGTATATAGATAATGTTCCTTTATATATTCTCTTAAAACTACTAAAAAATGGAAACTCCACAATGTGGGACTAATAAGTTTCATTCAGAAACAAAACAATAAATTAATTATATTTAGTTAAAAACCTTAAAATAATAATTAATAAATATTGTTTCCAACAATCCCCCACATGAATGAAAAGCTCAATAAAACATGAAAACACAGATAGATCTTGGTAAATCAACATCCCAATCTCACGACCCGAACGGAGTGAACAAACAGACGGATCGTGCATGTGTTGAAATCATACTAGTCATATATATGTCCTCTCCCTCGCACAAAAGTGTGTTGACTCCAGGCTCATACTATAAATTGCAAAAATCATAATAGTATAGAGAGCTTTCATATTTAGTTTCTCACAGATGAGACTAAAGGTATCTTTCACCAAAGTGAAAAAGCATGAACTAGTGAACCCTTAGTGACCCTTAGGTCCTAAGTTCCAGTAATACCAAAACCATCAAAACGGAAATCACATAAAAAACGCAGAAAATACCATTTTAGGCAGAGGTGTCCATGTGGTCTTGAACCTTTGCTTAGTGAGATATTACCGGAATTACTTGCTAGAGATAGTAAACTATGTCTTGAACTGCTAGCGTTTGATGTAATTCGCGATAACGACCACGGATGATATCACCAAGGTTGCTGCCAAGCTCGTGCTGTTTTGTCCAATTTGGCCCTGGACATATCCTGTTTCTCAGAATGCTCTAGAGAATCAAAGCTCATATTCTCATAGGAAGTGGCCCCACTTCCTCATTCAGATAGGTGAGTTTCCATAAAGAGTGTTACTGCTACACCCCACTTCAATCTTAAATTGAAATTATAGAACTCATTAAGACTTCTAAAAAGTCATCCTTCACATGAAGTCACACTATCACGTATACACCATAGGGAAGGACAGAGAATGAAATTCTCTGATAGTGTTTAGCTTTACCTACCATAAATTATTTGTCTCATTCGAAACCTTGATCTTGGAATCTCCAGTCATCAAGATTGAGTATCCTTCATGGAACGTTTAATTTATGAGCTTAAGCCCCATCCCCTTCGATGTATTTTTAACTATCTCTTTGTACAAACCTTTTGTCAAAGGTTGTGCGATATTCTCCTTGGACTTGATCCAATCAATGGAAATAACGCCGATTGAGATTACTGATTTTTAGCTTTAGCTATTATATCTTGGGCAACACAATGTATAGATATAGCTAGCACGGGCCTATGCCAGAGAGGAATGACTTCTAAAAAGAATCTTAGGCACTCGTTGATAAGCACGTTTGTGCTAAATTTTATACCTATATTTATATTAGTTAGGACTCGATAATTTTACTAATAACATTATTTTAGTGCTTTTGTATAAAGTACAAATGAACTCGATCACCGGAGAAATAACTAGCCAAATTGGAGTTTTAAAAGCAGTTGCGACAAAAAGTCCCATTTGCGCTCACAGCGGTGAAATTTCGTCTGTCAAAGTTAAGCCATTCACTAGCACCACCTTGGTACATGCATGACCAATAGGTTATAATCGGGTTGTTGGCAGTGAAGAAGTGTTGGTGGAAGATGAAACTGTGGCGAGATAGAGAGGTCATTCCACATAAGGACTCAGTCGTTGAAGATTTCAGTGGTGTACCTAGTTCCTTACAGCAACAACGAACTGAGCTGGGGGCGATTGAATTAGTGAATGGAGTGAGTTCTCGGGAAATTGGATGTGAACTGAAGTACATGGAGTTAAAAGAGATTTGTGGAGAATTATTGGCTGGAGCCGTTAAGAACTTCATGTGGTATTTTGCATGAGTTTGTGCCTGACGACGAAACAATAAGAAACTGAAGAGGTGCTGGTGTTAGTTGGATAGATAAGTGATGTATCTCGGCTATGAGATATTTCTGCAGGTTTCCATGAATGTTGAGTTATACAAATGACGTTGCTGGCTTATTTTGTGACGCTACTACCTAAGCTCTGACGATGTTCATGGTAGCAGTGCTAGTGGTGGTTCCTCGGTAATAAGTTGATGGGTATTGTGTGATGGTTGCTGTATGGGTGATCGAAGGAACTGAGCTGTGGTTAAAGGAAATGATTAGAAATGCGGCATCGGTGGAGTTTATTTTCTCAAGCTTGTGTTGATAATGATATACAGATGATGGCAGGGAAGAATAATGGGTTAAGGAAGAAAACAACTGCCGTCGTTAGAAGCCCATGGTGATGAAGATTGACGGGACTTGTTCAACTGAATCGCTCCAGTGAAGCAGTGTGTTGGTTGTATTTACATTGGTTCAGTGAAGCGAGTATGCTACGCTGGTAAGTTGGATGAGCTTTGAGCCGTAAGAATAAGACAGGGAGCGAAGTGGAGTTTTGTGTTAGCTGAGCTCGTTCCATTTAGAATTGTCATTGGCCGAGGTGAAAAGAAATGGTTAAGATTTTGTTTGAGACTCCGGGCAACAAAGGGAAGTTAAAGCCTGTGTGTTTAGGGAATTGGCTGAGAGAAGAACAAGGAAATGTTATTGGCTAAGTTGTTCGTGTAGGGATCGACTGGTAGCAAAGTGGGGTTTTGCAGTTGGAGTTGACTCGATTTAAGTGAGAAGTAGAGATGTTCATTATTGCAACAACAACAACGGCTAGACTCGCGGGGGTGATGTTCGGACTGGAGTATAAGATTTAATTTTATAGATCGGTAATTAGGATCGTTGAACTTCATGATAATCACACGATAATTATATAAGAACAGTTTATGAGGAATACCTTATAGCGCTATTCCGTAGTCCGTTGTTGATCAACTGGTGGTAGCCATAATACCTTGTGGAGGTCTTGTGTTTCTCCTTCTTCACCTTTTACCTTTATGAATACTAAAATTCTCGAACCCAATAGTGATGGATATTGTGTTCCTTTTATAGGTAGAAGGAGGACCAAGTTCCTAGGATTTAATACTGGCATTAAATCTCGACCGTCCATCAAAGAAGAGATATTAGGAATAATCAAGAATACAAAACAAAGCTAGGCTAAGTTTGCCTGTCTGAGTGGTGGTCAGGATTTGTCCGTGGGAAAGATAAATCAAGGGTTGTGGTTCTCCTGACCACCCCCTACAACTCACACACGTGGCATTAATTCCAATATTATGAACGAAAAATGAATACTCAAGTCAAGATATGGAATTTCAAAAATTATAACGGGGAGTTTCGAACTCATGACCTATTGTGTCATAAGAGTGGCCTCTAACCAGTGTTCCACCTTGGTTGGAATTGATAGAAAAGATAAATCAACAGTGGCGGTTTGTTCAACTTAAATACCATAATTGCTTTATTAATTAGTGTTTCACTAATTGCGCATAATAAATAATCTATTCATTATAAAGTGTTTTATTAATTAGTGTTTCACTAATTGCTCATAATAAATGACTAATCATTTTTTAATTATAAATGTTTTCTTAATTAATTATAATATTTATTTCTAAGATTGTACTAACCATGACCGCACCGTTAAATAATAATCAATCAAAACTAATTCCTTATTAGTATAGTATATGCATACAACACAATAACGATTAGATCAATCAACACAAAAAAAAGATCTATGGTCATGGTTTGTTCAACTTAAATATTAATTAGTGTAAGTGTTTTATTAATTGGTGTCTCATTAATTTCTCATGATAAATGATTTATTAATTTTACATGATAAATGTCCCTTAATTAATATTAAAACATATCTACATCAATAAATAATTTTGACAAAAATCAATAGATATTAGTGTTGGCGGTGGTTGTAGAAGAAGAAGTAGGTGGTGGAAGCGGTGGAAGGTGTTACTAAGTGGTGGAGGTGGTAATATTAGTTTTGGTGGAAGAAATAGTGGCGCTGGATGGTTTTCACGGTAGTGGTATTGGTTTTTTCTTTTTGCATCAAAAACAATTTTTTTTATTTTTTTACATGACGGGTAACATTCTGTTGTGAAAAATATAGTTGGTTGTTAAAAAAAAATTCTCTTAAAAGTTTTGTTTATGCAAGTATTGATTTAACTTTGGTTCTTTTATATTTTTGTGTTAAGTTGATGACTTTTTAATTTTAATACATGCTTGGTTAACAAAATTTGATACGTATAGGGTGTTTTCTTTGTAATACTGATGTTAGTCTCTCATTTTACCCGTTAGCACTTTGTTTCGATCTCGTATTTGTAGACATTATTTGACTAATGTTGGGGTATTTGTTTAATCTCACGGCCGATTAAACCCCAGTATGTGTTCTACACATTGAAGGCGATATAAGTTTGTGTTGGCTCTACCTTGAAACTAATATTTTTTCTTCAGAAGGTTAGTTAAATTTATGTAGATACAAATATCAATATGACTATGCTCTTTATTTCCCCAAATTACTTGAGTAACACTAGATGTGAGAACGCCATTCATGCACAACTTAGCATAGTTGGCGTGAAATCTTTTTATCCACGAATTTCTTCAATTTTATGTTATCAATATGACTGAGAAAGAATCTTACACATGTTTTGATTTACTTTTGTAAGTTTGTTTTTTCAGGTCACATGTGTATATCTCTGCCTTCCAATAGCCGAAGGTTCTTCATTTTTATAACTCTCACATTTGCAAAATATAAATAAATAGTTTTTATCTATAGTAGGGAAAATATTATGGGTTTTTGCTTCACTCCTTAGAGCCTTGGTTATCAATAATTTCGGAACCAATGTAGTCATAAACATCATGGAGTTGGATTGCCAGTTTAGGTACAGGTGCTGTTAGATGAAATATTCTTTTTGAAATTTAAAATTATGGTGTGATGGAACAATAAATGGGGAAAATATCTATTTACTGTATTTTTTATTTTTTTTTTCATGTTGGCACAACATTATTACTCCGTACAGATAATAAATTGAAAACATGCTTAAGTAAAAAATAAAAAGATCAGGTAACCCATTATTTTTCTACCCAAAACCTATTCGAATATCAAAATAATTACTCACGAAAAAAATGAAGCAAGAGGAATGTGAACAATATCGTATTAAAGACAAAACATCCCGTGCCGTTACGGCACGGGTTAAGATCTAGTAATCCCATAAAGGAAACCGGACATAAGTATAGCAATACTCTAGATTACCAAGATTATTACATGGGCCCAAGAGAATATTTCTTGCCATACAAAAATATTCTTACATTCTCCCACTGGTCCATGTGATAATCTATTTAACGGTTAATAGTAGAAAAACATAAGGCGCGCTTAATTGCTAACAAAGTTTAATGGTTAACGTAATACCTTGGTCAAGTAAGCTATCCATGCGAGTCATAGCGGTTGCACGTTGTCTTGTTATCAACATGTTCCCTTCCATGTACCACAACACAAGTAACTTACTTAACTAGGCCTTAAATTGGGATATCATAATGGTCCAGTGATGTCTTCGAACGAAAGACCATTTCTGTTAACATCATCCATCCACATAAGTGTATACTAAACATGGATACAGAAATATATTCAGAATTGCATTAATAAGAGCTCAATAAGTATTCAAAACTAAGCACATAAACTAGCTGAATTCAATAATTAGTTACTCCCACAGACCTAAGATTTACACTTTTCTTAAGAGGTCTTAAAAGGTAACTTTTCGGTAAGTGCATTTGCAAAAATAATTGTGCTTAACGGTAAATAAACAACTTATTTTTCTGAAATTCATAATTCACATATGGATACTCAAGGTTCATGTGTTTTGTTCCCTTTGCATTCATATTGTGCTTTAATGCTGCGAAGCTAAGACGATAAATTTCAGCAATGTAGAGACAAACCTTAAGTCTCTAAGTATCGCAGTCATAAATATTCAAACTCAATTGTGGGACTAGTATCAATGGATTCTTCATTTATAGAATCCATACATCCACAAAAACTGAAGTCTGAAAACCCAATCAACTCTTGTTGGGTTTGCTAACTAATTATAAGACATAAGTTAAAATAGTATCTCAAAATTCTTGATAGCTTTCCTGTAATTTGTTCTTCGATTCTTTAGGAATTTAGTTAACATATCAACAAATTATTATAAGTTTCATATCAGAATTAAGACGTAATGAAGATTAAATTTATATCTTCTATCCAACATGAAATAAAATCTGTTAAATATGTTATTATCTCAAAATTCCTTGAATATTCGATATATGCCTTATATGAGAGCTTTAGTAATCCATATGATATTACTATCACATGGTAAGCTTCATTGATATCCTTTATTTCAAAAAATATAGAGATATGCATAAAGTCAAGATCACTACTCGTACGTAGTATTTCTTAACATACAAGACCAAGAGTATGAATTTCTCCCACTGATCTTGAGGTATATGCATAAATCTGTAATAATTTCATCCAAAACTTGAAACATTTATAGTTTTGTTAAATTTCATATACCATTATGGGAGGATGCTTAAATTTCATACTTTGATTTCTAAAATTTGTAGACTAAAATTTATCATTAGCAAAAGCTATTTTCACATTTAATCAATGCAAGTCTTAGGTCATAATGAGCTACTAATAATACTATGATAATTCTGAATAAGTCTTTCTTTGACACAAGAGAAAAACTTATTATAATCAATGCATCGTTTCAGAGTAAAATCTTTGGCAATAAGTCTTGCTTTATACCGTTTAAAATTGCTATTACAGTCGTATTAGGTCGTAAAGACCCTCTTTCATACAAGCGATTTGTGTCTTTCGAGCAATTAAACAATATCTGAGACTTGACTTTAAACCAATGATTTTTGCTCACATAACATCAATCCATTAATCAAAATTATTACACATAATATTTGTGAATCGAAAACCGAGTCTTTGCCATTCCATATCAAAATGTAATAAATTCTTGTAAGAAAATCACTGAAACAACATGAATAACTTTCTTTCAATCTCTGTTGAGACCTTCTTAATGCTGGTTCATGTTGTTATAAAAAAATTCTTTATTGGCAGTAGTTATATTATGGAGTATTGGATAAGTAATTTGTGGTCTTTCATTATCTAACATTCTGATAATGAGAAGATTCACAATATCTGTAGAAATCTTAAATAAAGGGATCATTATCATGATTTCTTGAACAGATATATCCACGTACTCCCACTGATTATGCCATCATTAACGAATTTATATTTTCGGTTTCAATAAGTCTCATACTACGGTTAGAAAGTTAAAGAATACCATTTGTATTATATAGAAAAACCAATGAACCAGTAATAGTTTTCAAATCCAATTTTCATTCTTGGGAATGTAAGCCCTCACCTCCAACTGAACAACCATACCTTAAATTACACAGTTGCAGAAATAACAAACATCCACAAATGTATAGCCATTATGCATGGCTCATCATGCTTCTAACCATTTTCATAAAAGTATGATTTAGCCTTTTGATATACACTATTATGCCAAGGATAAGTTGGCCTTGTGTATTGAGCAACAATTCCAAACTTTTGAAGATATTATGCAAAAGATTTAGGATATTATCCTGTTTTGTCATACCTTTCACAATATTCACCACCTTTGTGAGACTTTATGATTTTCACTTTATCTATAATTGCCTCTCAATTTCAACAATGAATGTCCGATAAAACATCCATGGATTGAGATTCATAATGCAATCGATAGATTTACACAGTAACGCGAAAAATCATCAGGTGATAAAAAAATTTATCTTCCAAAAATTGGACCATTAAAAGTCAAGGAGAATAATCATAATATACAATTAATAGGAACAAAAGCTGCAATTTATAATAGAGATAAATGACAATTAAGCTTACAATAGTTACATACCTTCAATAAGATTCTCCTGTGGGTAAAACCTTATCAAGGAACAATGTGAGACATGAAAAATATCTGTGGATATTTTACATTCTCATAATTCAACATTATGTCTGTCAAATACTACAACTAGAATCACCTATGGGCAACTCACGTCCTAAAATGTATTAACAAACTCCAATAATTCTAAATATGTTCAACCTAATATAATGTGAATTGTAGTCACCTGCGGGCGGCTATTATTTCACATGTATATGAAACATTTAGATAACCTTAATGCTTGTTTAACGTGTGAAGAAAAACTACTTGTGAGCAGCATTGTTCTAATCGTTAAATCAAACTAAGAGGACTCAAAATATACAACACTTACCAGATAAGAGCATAGCATCACTGTGGTGATAACTAAACTATCCAACAAACATGTACAATTGCAAATATCACAATAACGTTTCTTGTGATATTGCAAGTCCCACTCAATGATATGGACGTACTTGATCTGATCATAAATTTAGTCGTTTATAAACAATAATGAGTAATCCTAAAACATCAATCACGAACATTTATTCAAAAGCATGCCATACATAAATTGTGAAAAAATATCAACACCCTATAATCGAAAAATATCCAAACATAATGAATTTTTTTTTCTTAAGCCAAAATCGAGCATGAAGCAAGTCTATAAATATAATTCAATAATAAAATTTCGTTGAATATAAATTCTTTGATGCATCGCTCATTTGAATATAATACAAACTTAAAGATCATGATAAATAACGGATATATG
Source organism: Papaver armeniacum (assembly GCA_023531295.1). NCBI lineage: Eukaryota > Viridiplantae > Streptophyta > Magnoliopsida > Ranunculales > Papaveraceae > Papaver > Papaver armeniacum. Next base: position 728,875 of record JAJJWW010010469.1, read on the forward strand.
ATGAATAAATATGAAAAGTGTTAAATAGTCAATGAATATCATTTTCAGAAATATGGAGAAATTTATCAAAATTAAAACCTCAATTTCATAGAGGATGCAGTAAGTTTTGGACAACATAATAAAAATATTCATGAAAATATGAAAAATTCATATTACTCAACTCGATAATGAGTTAATTTATGTATATTTTCTTTTATACACTTTAAGAAATAACGTAAAATCATGTGCCAATTATTTAATTACCATAATGTATGATCAGATATTGTACACTTGAATGTTATCTTAAACATGTGAACTCAAATTACAGCATCGGTAATTGTTGTTCTAATGCATTTAAGAAAAACAATATTATAAGCACTTGACATGATAACGATTATGACTGGAAAAATTATTTGACATCACTGTGGTGATAGCCAAACAACTCAAATAATGCCATAATAACTACTAAACCTTGCCTTTACGGCTTGGCGTATTTGTGCTTACAATAAAATTATTATTATTATTGCTAAGATAAAACACTCTAGTATCACTGTGGTGATAACTAAAGAATTATGACCTAAGAATCTTAAGCACAATAATTTTATACGTACAATTGAAATTATCATCAACATTGGGAGAAAAGTGAAACATAATGACACAAGACACCCTCAAGATTCAAATCAAATCAACTCATATCCATAATGTATGATCAACAATCATATCAGTCAGTGTTTTCTTAAATACATGAACTCCAATTTCCTGTGGGTAAATTTTGTTCTAATATATTTAAGAAAATCAATATTACAATCATTTGAAGAAAAAAAAATGTGATCATGGCCTAAAGTGATTTGACATCACTGTGGTGATAACCAATCAATTAAAATTGTAGGATCATAATATCGCAACATACAGGGCTCGCGGGGTTAATAAACAGCGACGTCGCGAGGCAGTCGCAGACAGCTAAAATAAATGACGCGACGAACAACGACACACAAAACAGCAGAAAGACACGGAACCGGGCGAGGGTTAAGAAGTGTCGCGAGAATAAATGTTTGTACATCTGCGACACTTCGCGGAACATTTCCGAAATAAAAGGATAGATTAGCTGTCATCCACTATGTATCGCCCTATATAAAGGGTTGAGTGAGTCTGTTGTAAGAGAGATCTTTTTGGAATGGTTGGGCAAGTCATTAGGAGAGAGAAAGTTTAAGAGTGTTTTACTTGCTAAGTGTAATTCTACTTTTCCTGTGTAGACAACTCATGAAATTAATCAATAAACATTCTCAATTATACAACTTTCAATGGACTAATTAACCAAAATATAGTGAGGGGTGTAGTGTGGGAAAACCTGCTACTACATATGCGCTAGAAACAGGGACCTAATCTTGTTGGTTCAAGAAAGAAAATCGCAATTAAAGTTGTTTGGATCAAGAAAATGAGAAAGGAAAATCTTAGATCGGATGAAGCAGGGGAAAAGATATGGTATGTGACATGATATGTGGAGTAATGATTAGTGAATTTCATGAAAATATCGGAGGAAGAATACACAAACGGGATTTTGAAGGAAAGAAGGTTACGAGCAGACAGAGAAATGATATCACCTTTTAAAGATTGGGAAAAACAAGAAATAACATTCACAGGCGGAGAGATATCCAAAGAAAATTTGGATCACCCATCTCCATTAGTGATCGCAATTAACGCGTATAAGGAGAGAGAAGAATCGGAGAACACAAATAAAAACATGGGTGGTAAATGGAGTTTTAATTGATACAGGGAGTCTGGTGAACATAATGTTCTATCACACTTACAAAAAGATGGGATATGAAGACGAAGATATGACTTTCGCGGCATACAATATCCAAGGTTTTGGTAAATCCATAACCAAAGTTAGAGGGGAGATAAAAATACGTATTCCATTAGGAAGAATCGAAACTCAGGTGACATTGAGTATAGTAGATATGGAATCACCGTATAACTTGTTACTAGGAAGACCATGGGTACATGCAATAAAAGCTGCCAAGGCGTCGACGCTTCATCAATGTATCAAATTTCCAACACCAACTGGAATAGGCGAGATCAAAGGGGATGCTGCTAAAGGAAGAATATATTATCAAAATGAAGTAAAATGTTGCGAGGAACAAGTAAACAAACAAAAGAATATATCTAAGCACCGCAAAAAGATGGCGAGGACGGCTAAGAAAGAAGAAGAGTTCGAGTTTACATGATCAAAGCGAAGGAAGGAAAAGGAATACCTAGCGAGATCTCGGGAGAAGAAAATGATCCCGCGATGGAACCGAAAGGACCAACCCCTATGGGAGAACCGAAGGCCAGTTACGTCGCGGCAGAGCAAACTAAAGAAGTGAATATTGGAACTAAGGAAGAACCCAAGATGCTAAAGATTGGAACTAACATGGGAGCGGATGAAGAAGAAAGAACTGTTGGTCTCATTGCGAGATTATAAAGATATATTCGCGTGGGATATGGATGAAATGCCAGTATAGATCCATCGGTAGCTTGTCACAAGTTGGAAATTGATAAAAATGTGAAGCCATTCAAACAAAGAATTAGAAAGATAGCAACAAAGATATCACCCTCGTGATAGAAGAAGAGTTGCGAGAAGATGTTGGACGCAGGAATCATTAGACAAGCAAAATATCCCGAATGGATAGCGAATATGGTTATAGTTCCAAAGAAGAACAAAGGAATAAGGATTTGCATTGATTTCACTGATTTAAATAAAGCCTCGCCCGAAAGACAGCTTTTCCATTGCCAGATATTCCCGACTAGTCGAATCAGCGGCAGGAAATGAAAGGGTATCCTCGCTGGATGGATACAAAGGTTACAACCAGATCCCACTCGCCGAAGAGGATCAAGAGCATACTGCTTTCTTCGCTCCAAGAGGATTATACTGCTATACTAAAATGCCATTCGGTTTGCGAAATCTTGGAGCGACGTATCAAAGGATGGTAGAAGAGGTATTCGCAGAATGGATACATAAAACACTGGAAGTTTATGTAGATGATATGCTAGTAAAAAGTAAGAAGGCAGAAGATCACGTGCGAGACCTGAAAGAAATTTTTGAGCAAATGAGGCGTTTCAACATCAAAGTCAACCCGAGAAAAAATGTACCTTCGAGTTGCGTCGGGGAAGTTCTTGGGTTACATTGTATCAAAGGAAGGAATACACGTTGACCCGGAGAAAGTAAAAGCGATTCGCGACATGCCGACGCCGCGATAAGAAAAGATGTTCAAAAGCTAAATGGATTGTTAGCATCACTAGGAAGGTTCATCTCGCGGTCGTCTGATAAATGTAAACATTTTTTCAGTATTCTAAAAAAAGGATCGAAATTCGAATGGACGGACGAATGTGAAAAGGCTTTACAAGGAATTAAGGAGCATTTAATGGATGTATCCATTATGCGTATGCGTAACCCGGGAGGAATTATTAATATATCTCGCGACAACTTCGCACGCCTTAAGTGCAGTTTTATTGCGAACGGACGCAGGAGTGGAAAACCAATCTATTATATCAGTAAAACTTTTAATGCCGCAGAAAGAAATTATTCAAAGATTGAAAAACTAATCCTAGCGTTAGTCTATGCGTCATTTAAACTTAGCATATATTTTCAGCACATATCTGTTAGGGTGGTAACAAAGGTACCGGTCGAGTCAGTAATGAAAAATTCAAAAAGATCGGGAAGAGTCGAAAGATGGAATGCTCAAATAAGTCATTACAAACTCAAATATGAAATATTATCTTCAACCAAGTCACGTGTCGTCGCAGACTTTTCTCGCGAAATTTCCTTTGGAGGAAGATGAAGCAGTGGATGAAATGATGGATGTAGAGGAAGAACATGGAGATCCAAAAGATTTGCTAACTGAGCCAAACCGGTGGGAAATATTAGTGGATGGATCATCAAATAGAGAAGGTAAAGGAGTGGGAATTGTAATGATTTCGCCAGAAGGCAATAAGTTAGCTTTTGCTTTCAGATTAGAATTTGAGTCTACCAATAATGAAACGGAATACGAAGCCATAATACATGCTTTACGATTTGCAATAGAAATGAAATCGAGAGTGTGAGAATTACCAGCGACTCGCAATTGGCAATTCGTCAGATAACAGAAAAGTATGCTACAAATGATCCATCCCTATAGAAATACAGGAAGCTTGTAGAAGTGTTATCAGCACAGATACCGAAAATAAAATGGAGGCACATATCAAGGAGAGATAACAGACTGGGCAGACGCTTTTGCCTTTATATCAAGTATGATGACAGACCCAACTGCGAGGAATATCAAAATACGTACGCCATCGGCGCCATCAATTAATAAAGAAGAAGGACAAGAAGCGAGATATAATGATGGTGGTAGATGAGATGCAACGTCGCGAGGAAGATTGGAGGATAGAACTTCACACATATTTAATGAAAGGCGAGGTACCAAGAAATAGATTGAAGCACACAAGTTAAAGAGCCGAGCAACAAATTATGAATTGCGAGATGGCGTGCTTTATCGGCGTTCTTTTGATGGACCTTCGCTACGATGTCTGACAAGGAAAGAAGGAGAAACCATATTGAAGATGCTGCATAGTGGGGATGCAGGAAATCATAGCGGCGGAAGATCTTTGGCATACAAGGCAAAGACGCAAGGATATTATTGGCCATATATGCATGAGGACGCGAGAGCAATAGCCAGACGCCGCGAAGATTGTCAAAGACACGGAAAAAGATACATGCACCGGGAGCACCATTAAATTCTTCAAGAAGCGTGTGGCCTTTTGGAAAATGGGGTTTAGATATTGTGGGACCATTTTTACCGGGAACAGGACAAAGAAGGTACCTAATTGTCGCAACGGATTATTTCACAAAATGGGCAGAGGTGAAAGCGGTCCAGCACATTCGCGATAAAGATGTTTTTACTTTCATATTTGAAAATATTATATGCAGATTTGGGATCCCCGCACAACTGGTATCTGATAATGGGAAGCAGTTTGAAGGACAAAATATAGAGTTGCTGCTTAATGCATTCCAGATAAGATGTGGAAAATCAACTCCATTATATCCACAAGCTAATGGCCTGCGGAGGCAACAAACAAAACAATTGCTTCGATATATTGAAGAAAAGTTGGAAGGACACAATAGAGGATGGTGCTAACAAGTACCCAATGCAAAGTGTGGGCCTATAATACAACTAGAAGAGAAGCCACAGAATGTCTCCTTTTTGCTTAACTTACGGAGTTGAAGCAGTACTCCCAACAGAGGTCGTGATTCCGACAACCAAAAAAGAGGTCTGGGATAAAAATCTTAGCGCAGGCAACATTTTAATCAAGTTGGATGAATTGGAAGAAAAACGAGAAAAGGCCTTGCGACACATGGAGAATTATCGAAAGACTGGCTAGAGAATATAACAAGCGTGTAAAAATACGTGAGTTCCAACCAGAGACTTGGTGTTGCGAGAAACCCCAATATATCAACGTGAAAGCGGAGGCAAGTCGGCGAGAAAATGGGATGGACCGTATATCGTCAAAGAGGTAGTTGGTACAGGGCATATAGATTGATGGACCCCGAAGGAAGAGATGTGGGACAAAAATTGATAGACCTTGGAATAGGTTATATCTAAAGAAGTATTACCCGTAATAACGAAAGATGACAAAAGGAGTCAAGATGAAGTACTTCTTCGCGGATATTTGCGACATTCAATAAAAGGCAGAGAGAATCTGCGAAGAGATCGCGATAAGAATAACAAAAAGTCATGAATGGCTTAACAAAACAACAAGAGATAAGGAATGATCAAATGAATGAATCGGCGAATATCTCATGCAGACAAAATAGCAAATGATGAAGCATGGTGAATAAAAGAATGAATGAATGGGACGAACCTTTATGGCGTACACCCTAGTTCGCGAATTATATTTCGTAAGAAGAGGCAAATGTAAGACCTAAAGTGCGTCATATATAAGGGGTATCTCTTAACATGGCTCGGGTGGAAGGTTACACCGCTCCCGAAACCCGGGTCATGCAGATTTGGGGCCCATGAAAGCCTATCGGGGGAGATACCTTGGATTCCCAACTATATATGTAGGTTATACCCTGGTTGGGCGACCGAGGGTCTCTTCCAAGGAGTCGGTGTATGCACAAGGCGCCGAGGTACACGGTTGAGCCGCGAGTGCCCGGGATGGATGAACCTACCCCGGCCATTCTTGGCAAGTCTTGGCATGCGTTGCACTCGCTCGAAGAAAACTCCACTTAGGGTGCAGTCTCGTAACCATAAACCATATAGGTATAAGGGATAAGAGGCTGCGAAAACAACTGGTTGTTGTTAAGACCGGATGGGAGGAGCTAGTCTTGTATGGCCGATGTTTCGCCTCCTTGAAGGGGCACCGGGGAGATGATAAGGCGACGCTCTCCATTAGGGGGTGTCAAAAACAGACGCAAATGTCATAAGGCTATGTTTTCGCAAGAGAACGTAGGCTCGTCATATTTGTGCAATGATCCTGCAGAGGCAATAATACTAACGCGAGGGTAAGGCGAGATCAATGGGTCTTTACACGAGTGTACGGACGTCCTGCGATTTCGTCGCACGACGGCAATGTCATGGGGCTTTATGTTCGCAAGGATATCTAGGCCTGTCATATTGTCGCAACTAAAACATCCTGCAGAGGCAAAAATACTTGGAAAATGATAAGGCAAGATCAATGGGTCTTTACACGCAAGTGTAAAGACGTCCTGCGATTTTGTCGCCATAAAAGGTACGTGTGGGAGGACCTCTAATTAGGGAGGTCTAACTCGGAAGACCACACAAAAATGATAAGGCAGGGTCAATGAGCCATCACATGAAAATGTAAAGGCGGTCTGCGACCTTGTCGCCACAAAAAGAGATAGAATACTCAATTCATGAAGATACCTGCGACTCCGTCGCGATGATACATTTAAATAACGGTAAAATTATTACCAAATACATGAAGAATTAAAATCAGATCCCTAATTGGGATGGGTTTACTTCATAAAAAATTCCATGAGCGAACCTGCTCGCAAGATTGTTTCAAATAAGAAAGGAAGAAAGAAATATGGGAATTACTCAATCAAAGAGTTCAATCATTCACACAACAAGGAATCCTGGAAAATTACAAAGAGAATTTATTTCTCTACATCAACATTATCAAATACAGAGGATGGTTGAGACTTTTCTGCGCCTTTATCAGCTTCACCTATGTCAGTTGGTGGATTTTCATCAGAAATGTGTTCATCACCTTCGTTCTCGCTAGTTACTGGATTTTCATCAGAGGTCCTTCTATTTCGATCTTCATTAACGACTTCCTTATCAGGGAGATCTTCGCAGCTTTCATATTCATAATCACTATCCGGAGCATTAGGAACTTCATCATCACTTATTTCTAAAGGATCGACGTGAATGGGATCAAGAGACTTTGACAGCAAAATATTATTCACAAGAACTTCTGCTTTAAGAGGGAATTGGCGAAGCAATGCCTTTTGATGATTCTTACTATCAATGTCCTTACAATGAGACATATAATCCAATCTTCGCTCCGCACGGTCGCGAGAACGAGCAAGGTGCGCGGAGCGTAGTCCATTTTCCTTGCGAATTTTAGAATAATCGACCTAAGGGTGGAGATAGTGGAGCGAAGCTTTCTCTGAGTCCGCATAACAAATACACAGGATCGAGAAAATTTTTATCGAACATTATTGGCATTTTCGGGGTAATAAAATATTCATGGAATAAATACATAAATTAAGATAGTCAAATAATTTGACTACCTTCCTTTGAGAAGTAAGATGTTGAATTAAAGCTCAAGTTATTCCCCAAACGGTCCATGACATCATCAAATGAATCTCCAACTAAGCCTTTCAATCGAGATCGCAAATTCTTTTCATTGGAAACAAGTATGGAATTTTCGGTCGCCAAAGTAGAGTTGGATTTTTCTAATTTAACACACTGTTCTGGAATTGCTTCGCTTTTACACTCAAAGTTATTCTTCCTTGAATAAGTTTATCTCTCTCAAAGAATTTCTTCTAGTTGGTTTTTCAAAGTATGTTTAGCTTGTTCGTGTTCTTCGCATAACTTTTGACAGGCGTTATACTGTTGCGAGTAGCTCGCCACCTTATTCAACAGAGAACGTTTCTCTTGAGAAAGAGTTCGATTCTCATCTGATAAAGTTTCCAACTCCAAATTAGTTTTATTCAAAGCATAAGAGAGGCGAGATAAGTCATTACTTAATGAGTCTTGCTTTTGCGATAAATCAAAATTCTCTTTCGACAAGTTATTTATTTGATCAGTTGCATAGGTATGAAGATTATCTAAGAGATTATACTGCTCCATCCAAGAATCTCTCTCAACTCGAACTTCTTCAACGATAGACTCCGTCTGATATATCTCCATTATTCGTTTCTGGTTTAATACTTTGAAGACGAGCAAGGGTTTGAGTTGTAAAAAAAAAAAAAAAAAAAAAAAAGGTGGCGAGAGCATACCTTTTAATTCTTCATTCTTCTTGCGAAGGTTATCACGATCTAGCGAGATGTTGTGAAATTTTTGATTTTCAAGGTGGAGATTATTGCACTTCGCGGTCATAACCTGGAGATCATCTTTCAGCTTACTAATTTCTTGAACCAAAGATGCTTGCGAGACCTTATCAGGACCAAGGTGCTTACTTAAAATCTCGCAGACGTTGGATTTGATAGGATCAGCAGAAGTCCTCTTAGCATCATTCACGAGATCTGAAAGAACCTTAAAGGCCACATCTATACCCTCCAAATTTTCCGCCGTTAGAGGAATTTGCTCTACCAAAAAGATGAGTCATCCTTTGTCAAAGGAACCTCATGAGAAGAGGAAGTCTCAGGGAGAGAAGTGATTGGAGAAATAGTAGGGACATTGATAGTAGAGGGTGGTATAACATCGTTTGTAGGTGGACAGGTGTAAGGAACTTGGTCTATGAGGAGTTGAGGTATAGGAATATTATCTTGCGACGACTTCGCAGCAGAGATGAAAGTGTGAATGAAGGAAATGAAACACCGGGAGTAACAGGCTTGGGTTGGCGAAGCCTCTTAGGAGTTCTCACAAGTATTTCCATCATCCTGCGAGTAACAAGTTAAATAAGAAACAGAGGCAACAATATATTGTTCATAAAAAAGAAATGTTTCTTAAATACCTTGTCACTCGCAGGCTTCCTTTTGTTAATCATAGATTTTGCTCAAGTAGGCTTTGGCTGCGCAATAGATTCTTGTTGCGAAGAAGGTTTCGATGGCGAGCCCAAAGAAAGGAGAGAGGGTCCTTCACGGTAAATTTGGTTTTGGGATGGTTCTTGCTAAACAACAATGGCAGAAAAACTATAAAGTTAAGCATACCAAGTATGATTTTAACAAGAAAAATTAATTTCAAAGCAATCAACCACAAGATCAAATTAGATATGGCAAGATTAACAAACCTCGGATGCCATGAGAACAACAACTAGGAAGTAGCGAGAAGAAGAGAAGAGGATGAAGAAGGAAAATAGCAGGTAAACACTTGCGGAATGATTACTGTAACGATGAAGAAGAGGAACACTTGAGACGATGAAGAAGATGAAAGGAAAAAGAAACTTCTTCACAAGGAACACCCCTATAAATAGATGAGAAAAAGATATTACGACCGGATAACATTAAATGCATCGGTAAAAGAGGACACGTGTAAACGGTCACCATTAAATCCGGGAATTTTAGTAGAATTCGAACATCGCACAACATATTTCCTAACAAAGCGAGAAGAGCTTGCGAAATTGATAACTCATGAGGCAAGAGATGCCACTTCATATATACAGAGAAGCTTCGGAACTTCGCAAAAGAATAGAGGCAAGTACGTACTTTTCAAGTCCAATATTCTTTCGCTCGTTCCTTCATCAGCGAAGACCAAAGATTATTACAACAATGATTTTTCCTTAAAAATCGCTCTTAAAGCAATATTCAAGGAAAAAGAGGCAAGATGTAGGATCATAATATCGCAACATACGGGGCTCGCGGGTTAATAAACAATGACGTCGCGCAGCGCGATGCAGACAGCCTAAAATAAATGACGCGACGAACAACGACACACAAAAAGCAGAAAGACACGGAACCGGGCGAGGGTTAAGAAGTGTCGCGAGAATAAATGTTTGTACATCTGCGACACTTCGCGGAACATTTCCGAAATAAAAGGATAGATTAGCTGTCATCCACTATGTATCGCCCTATATAAAGGGTTGAGTGAGTCTGTTGTAAGAGAGATCTTTTTGGAATGGTTGGGCAAGTCATTAGAGAGAGAAAGTTTAAGAGTGTTTTACTTGCTAAGTGTAATTCTACTTTCCTGCGTAGACAACTCATGAAATTAATCAATAAACATTCTCAATTATACAACTTTCAATGGACTAATTAACCAAAATATAGTGAGGGGTGTAGTGTGGGAAAACCTGCTACTACAAAAATGATGTCAATAACTGCAAAACCTACATTTTACGGTTTGCAAATTCATAATTATAATAACATTATGATTATACTGAGATCTAACACTCTTATCACTGTGGTGATAACTAAAGAGTCCCATAATAATTTGAAGTATAACCCCATAAAATTTAAAGAAAAACAATAATGTGAGAGAAACTATACCATAACGCACAAGCACACAAACCATATCATAATGCACACACAAATTCAATGGTGTCAAAAAAATGGTTTTTATCATAAATTTATAATGAAACTCGATTAAAAAATTCGTTTTATTGTTTCGATAAAGCGGAAGCATATTAGTAATTTACTCATTTTTCTTTAGGTAAAAGAAACTACCTATAAATGAAATTAGTTTCAGTTTTAGCCACGTTCAGTTTTCAGAAAAGTTTAATAATTTTTCCTACTCCAAGTTAACTAAAAAACGTTTACTTGGTGAGCCGAAAATTATAAGAATACCAACGGCAGTTAAACAAGGGCTAGTCAAAGTCAACCATCAAAATTATAAGAAAACCAAAAGCGGTCTGACTAGTACGTTTAGTCGGTCCGAATCAGTGGACATCAAACATTATTACGTAATACATACACATGAGTTAAGCGATACCACACAGGCCCAAAACGATAAGAAAACGAAAATCTGGGTTCGGGTAAGCAACTGGATTGGATAGGAGAGTATGGTTCTGGGTTAAGAACTTGACCATCTTGTGTCCACTGGGTTGACTTACCTTGCTCGACATATAGACCATTTTTGGCATTACGTTACTTGTATTCTTTATTAGTCATCATTCATTAATTTTAAAACTTTAATCCATTAGCTAACATTATTCAACCACAGGCCCCACCTTATTCTAAATCTTCCTCCGTCGTTAAAAGGATATGGAAAGATAAGTGAAAACCCTAATTACCGATTAATTATGTTCCTACTGAAATCCAAATTAAAAAAAAAAATGCAGTAACTAGGAAGATCTAGAATCACGTAGTGCCTCTTAAGATATCATATTTCGGCTGTAAAGAAATAAGTATGTTTTGATGTGAGAAATGGGGGATCTACATACTACATGGACATACGATTATCGCATATTATCAACGGATAACCATGAGTTCTAAACTCAAGCTCTAGATGCCAACTATAAGATTTAATTTTATAGATCGGTAATTAGGATCGTTGAACTTCATGATAATCACACGATAATTATATAAGAACAGTTTATGAGGAATACCTTATAGCGCTATTCCGTAGTCCGTTGTTGATCAACTGGTGGTAGCCATAATACCTTGTGGAGGTCTTGTGTTTCTCCTTCTTCACCTTTTACCTTTATGAATACTAAAATTCTCGAACCCAATAGTGATGGATATTGTGTTCCTTTTATAGGTAGAAGGAGGACCAAGTTCCTAGGATTTAATATTGGCATTAAATCTCGACCGTCCATCAAAGAAGAGATATTAGGAATAATAATCCCATAAAGGAAACCGGACATAAGTATAGCAATACTCTAGATTACCAAGATTATTACATGGGCCCAAGAGAATATTTCTTGCCATACAAAAATATTCTTACATGGAGTTGAGTAGGCCGAGACGGAAAGATTGGTGTTGTGCCGTTGTGGTCAGTCTGTTTAGGAGTTGGTAGGACCAATACAGAAGCGATGAGACGGACGTTGGCAATGGCTTGGATTTGGAAATAAACTGGGTACTGGACTGGGCCTTAGGAAGAGTATGTTTGGTCTCATTTGAAACCCTTTCAACACCAACATATACTGACGAGAAGAAGCAGAAAGAGGGGAGGCCGGCGGGAGATCGATCTTTTGGAGAGTTGCGGCTACGAGGCCAAAACCAGAGAAGAGAAGGAGGCGCGGCTGGAAGTCCGCATACGGGAAGGGGAGAACGACTGGTTCCATCGTGGTGACGGCGATTGTGATCGGTTTATCTTTCTCATCTCTTAGTCATTTGTTTTGCGTGGGTTTTAAGAAACCAATAGCCATGTTCTAATTTCTTCGTAACTAGGGTTTTATGTTTGGAACTACTTTGGGTATTAGGCTATTTTGATTGATTATATAGCAATAGACCATTATGATTTGAATAAATTGATCTTCGAATATTGTTTATTAGTTTATTTAAAAATGAGTTGTTGCTCCACCGGTTTAGTAATAACCTTTGTGCTAATTGGACAATTTTACAAATAGTTTTGGTCTTGTTATTTGATAGTTCATGCTTGGGTTGAATCCTTTGATGGGTTATACTTACAAGAGCCGGATGCAATTTGTGAATAGATAATTTAGTTTCGTATAACTTTCTCGCTAACACAATTTGATGGTGCTTGCTTGGGTTTAGTTTTTTGATGTGCCATGCTTAGGGTGTCCTAGTGATATTTGCGACTCTAATACATATAATAGGTGGTGTCGATAGAACGAAGAATAAACATGTATTTGCAATCATCTTTCATTTCAGTAATCAAATAGACATAGTAGTGGATACCATGAAACCCTGGTTACCGACTCTCCCATTGAATTTCTTATATTAGTTTAGTTTAATTTTATTATTTCTTTTTACGTTTATCAATTATAAAAATCTCAAGAACATCATTTCTGATTATTAGTGATATTGATAACAGTATTTCCACCGCTCCTCGTGGGAACTACCCGTACTTGCCTCTGTCTACTAGTTAGATACCGTGCGATTGCGGTTTTATATATAGGCATCTCCGGATCCTATCACTCGTCCCCCTCTCGTGCTTTATCTAACGCAATACTCTCAGATTCCATAATGAATTGAGCAATATAAGTATGTTTGGAAATCATCCAAATAAACCCTCCTGCTAGAGTGAAAACATATCCACTCGTAGACTTAGACTCCTCTGAATCAACTATCCAATTTGCATCACAAAGTCCCTCAAGGACAACAACATACCTTTCATAAATCAAACAAAGGGTAATAAAGTACTTTAGGTACCATAATACTCTACTAAGTGCATCCCAATGCTCTTGCTATGGACTACAAGTATATCAACTTAGCTTACTCAAAATATAGGCAATGTCTGGACTCTTACAGTTCATTAAATTCATCAGACATCCTATAACTCTTGAGTATTCAAGTTAAGATACTACATTACCCTTATTTTTCTCGAGTCTATAAGAAAATTGTATGGAGTACAAGCAGGCTTACAATCAGACTGATTGTATCTCTTAAGCACAAATTCAACATAATGAGAATGACTAAGACTATAAATATTTGATTATCTTCTAATCCTCATCGCTAAGATTACATCAAAAGGGCCTAAGTCTTTCAGGTCAACATTCTCATTCAGTGCATGTTTTTAGTGGAATTAATCACATCTATGTTTGTATCAGTATAAGCATATCACAAACATACAAGCATACAATCACACAGGCATCCTTAACAAGTTACTTGTAAATATACTTGTTAGATTCATTAACTTAAATCCACTACACATTATCACATGATCAAATTTTCCATGTCATTTTTTACATATATGCTTATTTGAAAACCATACAAAGATTTGTTGAACTTACAAACTTTTTCTTAGTAACCTTTCACTACAAAGTCCTCATTTTGATCTATGTAAATTTCTTTATCTAATTCACGGTTTTAGAAAAGCTGTCTTAACATCCATCTGAGGTATCTCCAAGTTGTTTATGGTAACAATATCAATTAGCATCTCAACAGAAGTAATTCTCGTCACAAGTGAATAAGAATCAAGGAAATATGCACCTTCTTTTAATTTATAGCCTTTAGCTACCAACTTAGCCTAATATTTTTCCACAATTCCATCTACCTAACGTTTCCTCTTAAAAACTCATTTACATCCCATGGTCTTACTCCCTGGAGGTAAACTAGCAAGCTCCCAAGTCTGGTTCCGACGGACTGAGTCCATTTCACTAAATGAAGCTTCTTACCAGAATGGGGTTTCAGTAGATGTCAAGGCTTCTTTAATTACAAATATGGGGCTCAGACTAATCTAGGCATGTTATGAAGTCGGCTTCATATGAAGTCTCAAGTCTAATTATTTTACTTCTCTTAGGCTCAACCTCAACTTCATCTTTCTTTAAGATGAGTTCTGGCTGTTTGAAAATAAATCTAGGGGATCAATATCACATCTCTAATAAGGTACAGGTTAAAGAATAAATATGTTCAAAGAACTCATCATCCTTAGATTTCATAATAATATTCACATCAAAGTCAGAAAATCACATGAAAGTATGAAAAATCAGAAAACACAACCAAAAATCTACATGTAGAAGTATACTCAGCATACCCAATATGAAGACACAATCAACATTTTTGGTTTCAAACTAGTTCTTTTAGGAAGAGGAATGACAATCTTAGTCAAACACCCCCACACTTTGACACATTCATAAGAAGGTCATCTACCTTTCCATAAATCATATGGAATCTGATCCTTAAAAGGGTACTCTATTCAGGATATACTAGTTAAGAGGACTGCCTCCCCCCCACAATGTCGCAGGTAATCCTGAATTAATCAACATGAAAATTATCATCTCCTTAAGGCTTCTAAGGCATCATCCTTATCCCTAAGCAAGTATACAAGACAGTACCTCGTACAATCATCTACGAAAGTTATAAACCATCTTTTACCACAATGGTTTTGGGTTGAACTCATGTCAACTAGGACTAACTGAATTAATTCTAAGGGCTTAGAATTATTCTGAACATTTGTGCTAAAAGGTTTTATAGAATATTTTGATTTTACACAGATTTCACTTTTGTGTCAAAATCCAAACTAAATTTGGGTATGCATCCTATGCAGGCCAGTTTAAGCATTGACTTATAAGTTTACCATTCTGAGTCTACTGCGCAAAACATTCAATCACACAAATAAAGCAAAAGAATCAATTATGTTCACTTCATCAGTTTTTCCGCTAAGCTTATATAGACCCAAAGTCCTATAATTGTTGCCTAAAAAATCACTGTCTAGTTACAACAAGTTTGTAGATTCAATTTAAATATTAAATCTTTTACCAACTACATCGAGAACAAGATACAAGATTCTTACATATGCCCGGAACATGAAAAATTCATTCAATGTGAGAATATTACAGATATGAGCTTCTGCTCGACCTTTCCCTTTTATGCAACCTCTGTTGCAGATCGTTACTCATATAGAGTTTCTCGACATCCCATATCCTCTGAAATGAGGTGAACGGGTCTCTGTTTCAACAAACATTCTTGGTGGCTCCGAGTCCACCTCTTGGTCTCTCACATTGGTTATTAAAATAACTTCCGACATCATGCCACTGAACTCCTTCTTGTTTGTTTCAACTAAATTAGCATTAACTTTCTACTTATTAAGGTTTTTATGTTGTCAACAATTTACTGCCGTGTGGCTAGGAACTTTACAAGCATAACAATCACCCTTAATTAAAGTAATGCCGGATTCAATTTTACGAAACGTACCTTTCTTATGAAGGCTACGCTTAGAGTTGTGTTTGATGTTCTTTCCTTTGTCATCTTTGGAAGAATTGTGTTCATCCACATGCGCCATGTCCCTTTTCAATTTCATGTCACAATCTTCATTTATACTCTGACCACGGACACGGTAATTTCCCAATCACCTAATACACCACATCTCACAAACCTCAGTTCCGAATCGGAAAATAAAATATGAGTTTTGAAGATATCATATAGATCTACAAACTTCGTTTGAATCACCATTTCAAAAAAAAACTCATGGTTCCCCCATAAAAACAATTTAGTCAACAACAAAATTCTGCTCGTTAGAATTTTTCAGAAACGTTTCTTTGTTTTGTAAAATATCAAAAAAAATACTTTTACAACTCCAAAAATTCCGAAATTTTACGTGGGTAACTATCAGGATGTCTACTACATTAGGTTAAAAGGGTTCACCGAAAATCCTTCTAGGTTAAGAGATAAACTTGAAAAAATCAAAAACTAGGAAAAAATGAAGCAAAAGTTATTGATACTTAGCTCCTTTATAATGGAAGTGATCGATTTAATGAAACAGGCGAGCTCCCTAGATCTCCGCAACAGCAACAAGGAAAAACTTTGGAAAAACAGAGTGAGTCACGTGTTCAACACGTTGCCCTTAAGAAATTAGCGCCAGGCTACACTCTAGAGTGATGCTATAGCCCTCAGAAGACGGATATCTCCAGGATAAAACACCCTAATACACCTACTACTAGCATATGTAGTAGATGCTCAACTTGAACTTGGCAACTCCGAAAAAACCTATAAGGAAAATTCGCGAACGCATAAGAAAATATAATATAAAATATTTTCCCTTGGGGTCCCTCTAAAAATATAGAGAAACCCCTTTCCCATAAATTTTACAAAAGTAGTGAATTTGTTTATATAATTGACAAATACGACTTAAGAAGAGGAACTCCCCGATGTGGGACTAAAAGATTTATATAGTCTCTTAAAACTATTAAAAAATGGAAACTCCACAATGTGGGACTAATAAGTTTCATTCACAAACAAAACAATAAATTAATTTCATTTAGTTAAAAACCTTAAAATAATAATTAATAAATACTGTTTCCAACATATAGAGCTCGCAAAGCGGTTATATTTCTACACTCCATCGTAGTGATGCTTGTTAAGTAAGGCATAATCTCTCTTGCTTGTACTTCTCGATTCACAAATTCCCATACTTACAGGTTAGGGTTTCGCTCAATATTAGAAGTTGTCAACTTCGGGAAAGCAACATCTGTTGTTACACATCTGTTATCACCATATATCTCAACTCCGAAGTGTTTCTATGTTTTGTAGATAAGAATTTAGGAGGGTTTCGAGAAATGGTAGCTGTCCTAAAACTGGCAGTTCTATACAGTTGGGGAAACTAGTTAACACTAGACTGCGCAACGCTTTCACATCGCTTATCCAGCTTGGAAAACTGAAACCCGAGTAATTGCTAATGGTTAGGATTTCCAAGTTTGGATGTGGTTGGAGGACGTCCAGTACACTCTCCATCAAACTCTCGACCACTAGTGCCTCAGAGTTTTGTTCCGGTAGCTGCAACTCAGCTCCTGAAGATATTTTTTCAATGGTATCAAAATCTAACCAAATCTGACTGAGTTGATTCTTCTTGTGAAGTTCGGCTCTACCAGCTTCATCTGCAGATTTCAATCTCCTAGCCCATCCATCCTTATGCAGCCTTGTAAGAGCAAATCCTATGGGTAGTGTCACTCTTTCAAATGAAGGAGTGCACTACCAATTTGAGCAGATTAGAGGATGTTATGGGTAGTCTTTACCCCACTTTTCCCCAAACACGTTCATACACTCGTTCAGGTGAATGAGTGGTTGGGAGTGTAACACTAGACAGGGACAGTCCCCCGTCAAAAAAAGTTGCAACTTTTTGAACTAGACGGGGACAGTCCCCCGTCTAAGTAGTTTTTTTAAGTTTTTTTCTTTTGACGGGGGACAGTCCCCCGTCTATATTTGTTTTTACTATCTCACGGGGGACTGTCCCCGTGAGTGTTTAAGTTTAGTTTTTTTTAAATTAAATTTTTCCTCTAGTTATTATTTTATTATAAAATTTTCAAAAAAAATTTATAAGCGGGAGATAGTTTCCCGTCTAGTGTTCCGTTTCATTTTTGTCCATAGTGGTTTTACTCGTTCATATGAGAGAGGGGTCCTTCATATGGGCGAGTTAGTCTTCAAATGGAGACTACCCATAGGAAATGCTCTAAGAGATTGAGGTAACTCATTTTTTAAGAGGTGCTGATAAACCGTCGTAACTCAATAAGAAAGCTGGTTTCAGAAGCCCTTGTGCATGAATCACATATAGTTATATTAACTTTTTTGTTCATGTAGCTTCGTATTAGACTTATATCTAGAGGTAATCCATGACATTTAAGCGACATATCTAAACAAATTTCTTCTATCGCATTCTTCTTTCACTCCACGAAAAGCTTTATAACGTAACAATGAAGCGCTGTCCTGACATGATAAAGCACTCAAATTATATTTCCAAGGGCTAGACATAGATGCTACACTCTCCAATTGGATTGACCAAAATACGACTTCCTTGTGCCCCATCATTGAGCAAAAGCATCAGATGAATCCAATCGTCAAGTCGTCAGTCCACACATCATCAAGCACAATTAAAAATTTCTTTCGTCTATAGACTCGACAAGTTCTTTGTTCAAAAGATGCCATGTTAGTGCATCTGTGGGTTTAGTGTTCAAAGCAATCCATGTTTGTGCCTTTGTGGATCAAAGGGTTTATTATAATGGTAGCCTCTGGTATGATAGATTTTTTAACCATTTCGACATCGAAAGGATCAGAGACGCATATCCATATGTGTGTATGAAAATGAGCTCTGAGTTTTTCAATTGGAGAAGATTATGGGTCGTCGTCTCCAGTTGTCATCTTTGAATTTCTGTTCTCCACTCGTCAAGTATGTCCTCCATTTCATAAGCTGTGATTTTGAGTTTATATAACCATTTGGTCACGTTTCTTTTGCACATTAATTTCTTTCGCTCAGCATCATTGAGCACAGCTTGGAGTGCTTCAAATGTTGATTTGAGCATCTTGACATCTTCTTCAGCACCCACTACCAATCTCACTTCTTGTTCAATCTCTTGTTTATTAACAGAAACCAATTCTGAAATAGAGGAAATTACCGTCGACAAATAGGGATGGCAATTTGCCCCACCCAAACCCATCCCCGTGGGGATCCGCCCCTATGGGTTAGGTTTTACCTGTATAAACGGGGAATGAGGCGGGTACGGGGAATCCCCGAAAGTAGTGATGCGGAGATGGGGTGGGGATGGGATTCAAGGTCCCCACCCCATACCCGCCCCATACCATAACCTATTATATTTGATCGAGGAACTTTTTTGGAAGATAACGAAGAAGATCATGATGAGATGATTAATATGGAGGAAAATGGTTAATAATGAGGAACTAAGAAGTTAAATGAACCATTATACCTAATGGTGGATCAATTATTTCCTTTATTTTTCAGTTTTAGTTGGTTATTATAAAATTAAAATTTTAGAATGCACTGCTTAGGTTAGTATCATTGTTTGAACCATTATAATTATTTTTAAATTATTATTATTTACAAAATTTTAAATATTTATTGTAATGTTATGGTAACCCATGGGAAACCCATCCCCTACGGGGATTCCCCATACCCGTCCCCGCCCCAATCTTATGGGGAACGGGTAGGGGATGGGTTTTCGTTTTTTGAACGGGGTAGGGGATGGGATTCGAGGTCCCCGCCCCATACCCGCCCCATTGCCATCCCTATCGACAAAGGAATATAGGAATATTCTAAAACAGCTGAGCCCACCTGTGATTTTGAATTTCAACATTTGAATCCAAACTGATCCTCGAGTCAGCTTGGTAAGAATGGGTCTGCATCGAGTCAGAGGGGGAGAAAAGTGGTGTTGTCCAAATGTAGGAGGGGAATATCAACACCCACAAATCAAAATGGTTTCGTTTCTTTCATAAACACAATGGGACAACAGTAACTCCGGATCCATCTCGAACTATTCAATCATTTCAACTCAATCAAGAGAATGAAGACTCGATGTCTTTTGTGAAGTTCCGAAACATATTGAATATGAAAATGATGATAAGAGTGCTAAAATTATAAATGGACACAAGGGTTTTTTACATGGTTCGATCAATGTGATCTACATCCATGGTTCTTCACTATGATTGTTGAGGTTACATTAGTATTACATTTAGAATCTCCATTAATGGGTTTTTGGGTAGAGCTCTAGATCTAGTTTTTTCGGGAAGAAGATGATAAAGAAAATAAAATCTCTCTCTACAAAAATGTGTGTCCTCCCTTTTCTCTCTCATGCCTTTCGCTTTATATAGGTGTTTACATAGTGGATGACAGCTAAGAAAGCCCTTATTTTTTGATCTAACGTGCGATGCCCTCGCACGCTTACATGGGTTCTTCTCGCACGTGCTCTTGAATTTCGCACAGACTTTACACTTTACTCGTGACCTTATGACGTCATCAGCTTCATCATCCGGAATATGCTACGTGCGAGTACGTTCGCCGCCTTATAATAGTACCGCTTAGCATGATATCTACGTATGCGATATTTAACCCCTACATTTTGCCTCTTTTTTCTTGAATATTGCTTGAAGAGCGATCTTTAGGGAAAAATCCTCCTTGTTGTAGTTATTGGAGGAACGAGAGAAAGAATACTTGACTTGAAAAGTACGTGCTTGCCTCTATTTCTTTTGTGAAGTTCTGAAGCTTTGTTGTGTGAAGTATGTGCGAAATAATGAGTATCATTCCTTGAAGTATGCGAAGTATGAACTATCCTTGAAGAAGTATAGAAGTGTCCGTCCTTGAACGCGAATAAGAAATATCCGTCCTTGAATGCGAAATTATTACTTCATGTTCTCTGCCTCATGTTGTGCTCTATTCTTTTGCGAAGTTCTGAAGCTTTGTTGTTGTTGATCATAAGCTCTTGATGGAAAGATTCATTATTTTTGATTTTGCCTCTGCGTACTTGGTGTTGAACTTTTGTGAGAATTATGGTATATGAGGTTGAGAGTTGGTTGTTGATGTTGAACGACTTGAAACTTTAATAGGCTTGGTTCTTTGAAGATTTTGTTGAGCTTGAGTGTGTTTAATCTTATAAAGATGATGCTTCATGGTTATTGATAAACTGTTGTGTGTGGTTTCTATGACATATCTTCAATTTCGCCTACTCCATTGTTGGTGAGGATTCTTGTTATTCATGAGTGAGCGTCTTCTTTGGAAATGATTCTGACCGAGAAGATAAAGAACATAAAATGATTCTTTGGTAATCCATAGTTTCCTCTGTTCTTTATTATGATGGGTGAATCCTTGAGAAAGCGTTAGATGAGTTAGTTGTTTCTTCAAGTCTGTCTTCTCTCTTTGAACTGTTGATACCGCCCTTCATTCTTGTCATTCCTCTATCTCTTCTTTTCTTCTCATGCGGTTGTATAATCGGTTTCAAGTTGTTGATGCGAAATAGTTGAGCGAAATAATCGCATACTCCTTTGGTGATGTTATCCCGTTTATCGTGCCTCAGCTTCCTGCATGGTATTGATTTCTTTGTGCTTTATCTTGCGACATTATTCCATAAATTTTGGAAAACACTTGTGTGATTATAACAATTATGTGATGGTTATGCCATGAAATGCATATGCGATGCTTATGCCATGAAATGCTTATGCGATGAGAATGTTTGTGTTATGCGAATGTGATGCTTATATGATGAGAATGCTTATCTATTGTTGATTAAATGGAAAGTATAGATAATGTTTGTGTTACTTAGCTTATTGTGTCGCGTTAATGTTGATGTGACTTCAAATTGCTTTCATTCTTTATTTCTTTGTCTTTGTCTTTATTATATATGTTCCTCCTCGCGTACTTATTGTTCCTCGCATGTTCATTTGCTTGTGCTTCATCTTTCTCACCTTTGTTCTTTGTCCCTCTTTAGTTCATTCTATCGCATTGTATTATTGCCTCCCTTGTTTATTCCTGCATTATAAGTATCGCGTAATAATAATATGATCACAATATAGGTCTTCGTGTTTCTTATGGTGGTCTTATTGTGCCCCCCAATTAGTAGTCTTAATCAGCCCCACCCTATTAATAGGACTTATTCTTGCCCCAGGGTATTCATTTTAATCAACCCCTCTATATTAAAAACTTATAAGTTTGTCATCCCTGAAAGATTTTATATGGGTAGATGCTATGAATAAGGAATATGTGTCTTCACTAAGTAATGGTACTTAGGTGTTTGTCATATGTGAGCCCTGTATTAATATTCTTGGTTCTAAATAGGTTTCTAAAACTCAAAGATGATGCTTCAACTGAAAGATTTAAAGCATGGTTAAGGGACATTATTGGGAATAGGGTCTTGATTATAATGAGACTTTTATTCGTATAGTGAAAGTATCCACTATATGCATTGATCGGATTTGGTAATGGCAAGGTGAATCTCATAGGAATTGATATATACACCCACATTATTACTTAATTGGGTGTTGGTTTTTCGTGATGTATATAACTAATGTTACAACGTACATGGACATTATTTTGGCATGAAACAAAATAGAGAGGTATCTCACAATAGAACACGATTGAAAGGACGAAAAAATAAATAATATGTTACATCAGTCATAGATTAGATTTAAAGCAGTAACGTCACGAAATGCGTTTATCTTGTACACATATAAATTAGACAGGGATGTAAATTAGTCAACTCATAAAAAACTTTAAAATTTTTAATATATTTATAACATTAAAAACTAAATTGTAGTTTCAAGTAAAAACCTCAATAAATGAAAAACTAGAGAAATAAAGCAATATTCAAATACTATTACAAGATATAAGTATTATTTTACATTTTGAAACAAAATTAGTACCACATGAATCTTCACATATTTATCTTTAAACATATAAAAATATCACATGAATCATATATGAGAAACATGAAATTTTTCCAAAATAATGTTCATGCATACATTGTAAATTAGTTATATTCATCGTCGAAAACCAACACCCAACCATTTAAGCAATGGTGTGAGGGTATGTATATATATCACTTCCTATCAGATTCACCTAGCCATATCTAAATCTGTTTAATGCACTTCATAAAAAAAAAATATGTTTAATGCACATATATTTCTTTTAATATCTTGAGTTATGAGGTGATCCATTAATTAAAGGTCAATAAATATGAATTCATAATGAAAGAGGTTACCAACATGACGAACACGGAATGTCGTCCAAAAGCTCAAGACCCCATGTTGTTTTCTATTATTTATTTGCTGAGGATTTCAATTTTTGAGTTTTTATCATTATGATCAAATGTCATTGTAGATAATTGAGGTCCGACTGCTGTAATTTTTTTTAGTAGCTAATTTGGGTCTCTTGTTTTAATAGCATTGGACATGTAGTTTTTATTTCTCCTTTCATATTTCTGTAATTTTCTTTTTATCTCTAGGTGATATAAATATTCACAACCACTATAAATAAAGAGACCGGAATTTTTCTGGTAACTCGGTTCTGGATTTCTTCAGTTCGTTTCTCTGAACCCGCTGGCAGGGGGAGCTTTCTTCCTTAAGGTCTTGAGCACAACGCTAGAGAAAGAATGCCCTTGAGTGGTATCTTGCTCAGATATTCTCTCTATATTGGTTTTACCCATTGCAAATAATTTGCTAGCCATGTCCCGAGTTTCAACTCCACTATAAGAGGAAAGGTGTTATCAAGTTGCAATTTTCCTAAGTTAAGAAATGCATCCATCAATCATTGTTTGGCCAGTGATGCTTTTTATGTGGTTGAGAAAGCTAAGGAAGCTCTGGAGGAACAATGTCCCGGGATTGTTTCTTGCTCTGATATACTTGCCGTATTGGCAAGAGATGTTGTGGTTTGGGTAAGCAATCATTAACTCCTTTCTAATGTTGTTATTAGTTTAGGGCAGTGGGGAGGCCCTACCTGGTTTGTGGAAAAAGGAAGGCGAGATGGTATGATTTCCAATGCAGACGAAGCCGAGCTTACCTTGCCAAGATCACATCATAACATAACAACTCTGATCAAAGGTTTCGAAGCAATTGGTCTATCAACTTCAGATCTCATTACATTATCTGGGGCACACACAATCGGTTTTACCCACTGTACCGAATTTGCAAGTCGTATACCAAATATAAACTCGACAATAAGAAATCAGGTAAAATCTCGCTGCCATTACCCCAAGATAGGCGACACTAACTTCGCACCTCTATATCAGAACAGTCTGCTTTTGTTTGATAACAACTATTATAGAGGATTGACAGAAGGCAGGGGATTACTAATGTCGGATCATGAGTTGGCATACGGTGCAAATGAAGTCTCCCGTAACTTAGTTTACAAGTATTCCCAAGATCAGGGTTTGTTTTTTGAAGAGTTCCGCAAATCTATAGTCAGATTGGGTCGTGTTGGTGTTAAGACAGGAACTAATGGCGAGATTAGAAGGGTTTGTACTAAATTTAACTGAACAACAACTTTTACTTATTTATTATGTTAGACACATTGGAATTTGAGTGAATGAGATTCTGTTTGATTTGATATCCTATTGATGCTAGTGAAAGTAAGCCTATGCAGGAATCTTTAGGTTGGGTTTCAATTATGTAAACATTCTCTTCCTTTTTACATTCTTAAGTAATCCTTCCTTGGACTTTCTCTTTTGTGCTTCAAACACAAAAGTGGTCAATTCATTTGCAAGATTAATTTTAAAGGTTGAAAGATTAATTTTATAGTGGTAACGAATTTTGAACTCAGATTACTAATGTTATAAGCTGGCTATTGAGCCTCAGCTAATACCTCATTAGACGCGTCATTGCCTTGGAGGCCTTAATAGTAATGAAAATAAGTTGGATGTCAACTCCAGTCTAATCATATTTCCGGAAGAACAAATTCAAAGGGAAGTTTGGCTTCAAGTTGGGTAAATCAAAAAGGTACAAAGTAGTAATTTCATTTGGCCTTCTTCTCTAGAAGATCAAAAGTGGATGTACTTCAACAAAAAGGGAGTTGGATTAAGTTAATCAAAGTGGATTAAAAGTTAAAACAAGAGAAAATGGAATTTGGCCAATGCCATGCCAAGGTTAAAGGAAGAGACAAAGGAGAGAAAAAAAAGTAGATAGACAAAATTCAAAAGCAAAACAGGGCTTTATTTGCTCATCTTTTTTTGGAGATCTGCAGGCTTTTTTAGCACACCATAGTCATACATACAGGATAGCAAATACAAAACAAGATTCCAAGTTATTGTGGAGTCAGGAGGGGGTCCAAAATCCCAGTAAATGATATTCTAGCAACCTAAACTCAAAATTAAACTATAGTCTCAACCACCAAATTAATCACACATAGTACCAACAAATGAAACAAACTGCAAGACTTATGATCTGAGCTGCTGAAACTATTAAGTCGCTATTACTTCATCTGAAATTCATTGCTGTCCACATCATCTATGGTAGAGTTGCATCAAGACACCATTAAGGCACTTCACAGTTGCATTTCTTACACAGTAGCATCCGAGGCTTGCAATATACCAACAACCGGAAAGCCTCAAAAGAAAATAAACAAGTGACTGCACATGACAATGAAATTGAAGTTACTAGCCTAGGAATAATAGCAAAATATGTTTGTCACCAAGGGGTTAAGCAATTTAGTCCGGAAACATTGTGTGTTAAGAATTAAGAATTAGCACCAGGCACTAGTCATCGAATGGAAAAAAAATTAGAAATTATTCTTTCTGCTCATTGTGTTTCCAATCTAAGTAA
The DNA here is from genome assembly GCA_023531295.1 of Papaver armeniacum. Classification (NCBI taxonomy): domain Eukaryota; kingdom Viridiplantae; phylum Streptophyta; class Magnoliopsida; order Ranunculales; family Papaveraceae; genus Papaver; species Papaver armeniacum. The sequence continues at coordinate 754,589 of JAJJWW010010469.1, forward strand.
GAATTGGAACTTAGTGAGATTTGGTCTTTACAAAATTCAAACAGATGAATGGAAGGAACTTGCAGCTGTCAGGCACATTACATAGTTTACGAAAGGAAAAATGAAAATACAAAATCATATCTCAATGTTGTAGACTGTAAGACTTCCAAACATATGATAGTTTGTTGCTTTCAGTTTTCTACTATCATCAAATTACCAACGACAAATTATTACACTATATGAATATCCAAATTTAACCATCAAACTCGTCCGTTTACACAGTTGTAGCAAGTAAAGCACAAAAAATTAACTAGATGTTTATTGCAGCATATAAGAGCACTCCACAGCTCACAGTTGCATTTCTTACACATGTTGCACAGTCCAATATCCATCAAAGTAAATAAACAAGCATGAACAGAAAACATGGATAATGAAATTTAAGTTATAATAAGCCTCAGAATTGCAGAATATGTCACACCATTCAGTCCCCAAGGATGGTGGTGTTGTTTATAATTCGATATCCTCATAAGATTGTTGTATATACCAAAACATGCATCTCATGGCCAGTCCTAATGGAATATGAGACCACCTGAGATATGGACATCATTCGACCATATTTACCTAAAGTTTTTTCTACCACGCTTACAGACAGATTTTACAAACATTAACTGGTTTGCTCCCATCTATGAAGATTTTTAATCTCCCCCATCGATAATTAAACAATCAGATAAACTAGAAACATACCCATTAAGATGAGAGAAATATCATCATGATCAGTGAATACAAACATGAAATTACCATAACTTCATATCCTGATCTACGCTGCTGCTTTGTTGAGTTGTTCATACTCACAGAGCATTATGATATTTACTCTCATCTAGTTTGGTACTCTTTTGTAGAGATATCATCATATTGCAAATACAAGACTCCGCAATTATCAACACTACAATCTTTATCATGACCGAACAAAGTTAGATTACTGAACTGAACCACTAAGCAGATAGTCAGACTTCTTGGACAATCCCAGTTCAAAGCAAAATAAACAATCAGATAAACTAGAAACATACTCAGTAAGATGGGAGGATAATCATTATGATCAGTGAATACAAAACATGAAATTATTTCAAATTATGATCTTTGATGCTGCTGTTGCTGAGTTTGTTTGTACCCACAGAGCAAAATGATATATCCTCTCATCTAATCTGGTACTATTTTCTAGTGATATCATCATCTCATATGCAAGACTTAAACAATCAACAGTAGAACTACTAAACAGGACTGACTATAAGACTTTACAGAAAAAAACACATATACCACCAGATAATCATGTTGGGTTTACTTCTTATGACCCAATAGTCCCGGAGTCCCCTTAACCAATGGGAGAAGCTAAGTAACAAGTGTCCTAGCTGTTTATAGGTGAAAATCGTTTCTGTCGATTTCAGTAAATTTAGTAGGTGAGTGAGAAACTGATTCAAACCCTAAACAAATGTGCTGCACGTGAGCACTTTATAGATTCGAGAGATCAATCTGTACAAGTCCGGCCTAAACCAAGAAATGGCCGTTCCAGACTTGCTTCGGTCACAAAGTGGAGGAGAAGGGCTGATTTGGGGAGGGAAGCAAAGAAAGGTGTTGAGACCAGAATAATTCTGGGAGAGTAGTATCTCGACTTGTATCAGAAAGTAGAAGCTTGGGAAGCTTTCAAGAGATGAAAGCTTTTGGGAGAGCTTGCAAAGTTGCCTTTCTGAGAGTGTAGTATTTTTCTCCTGACCGAGACTTGTTGTCTGGTGGAAATAGGTAAGACCTATATATACAAGTCGAGATTGAAAAGTACCCTGGCCTCATGAAGGAAGAGAGTAAAGGGTGAAATAATGAGAGGAGGTGGTAACCGCAAGGTGTTTATGGTTGAAAACGTTTTCACCATTATTTCCTCATTTATTTGACCGCTTTATTCCTTTTCACGTTTTCTTAATGTGAGCGTAGTGTACACTGCAAGCTGTGACCGCCAAACCAAAACCCTGGAAAGCATCCCCCAGTTTGTGTTGATATCTCGAGTGTTGGTTGCACCTTGAGTGCAAGTGGCGCTGCTAGTGGCGCGTGTGGCATGTGCCATTGGCATGTGCGGAATGCCCTTGTTGCGGGTTGTACTTCGAGCGCAAGTGGCCATGCCAGAGCTGCTAGTGGCGTGCGTGGCATGTGCCAATGGCATGTGCGGAATGCCTTGGTGGTAGGTTGTACGTTGAGTGTAAGTGGCAATGCCGAGGCGCTAGTGGCGTGTGTGGCATGTGCTAATGGCATGTGCGGAATGCCTTGGTGGCAGGTTGCACGTTGAGTGTAAGTGGCAATGCCAGAGCTGCTAGTAGCGTGTGTGGCATGTGCCAAAGGCATGTGAGGAATGCCTTGGTGGTAGGTTGCACGGTTTGCAAGTTAAGCTACCAGCGTGTGTGTTTGGCATGTGCGGAATGCCTTGGTGGTAGGTTGCACGGTTTGCAAGTTAGGCTACCAGCGTGTGTGTTTGGCATGTGCCAATGGCATGTGCGGAATCCCTTGGTGGTAGGTTGCACGGTTTGCAAGTTAGGCTACCAGCGTGTGTGTTTGGCATGTGCCAATGGCATGTGCGGAATGCCTTGGTGGTAGGTTGCACGGTTTGCAAGTTAGGCTACCAGCGTGTGTTTGGCATGTGCCAATGGCATGCGTGGCCGTTAGGGTCGTGGCCTTGGTAGGAAAAGCTACCAGCGAGCATGTTGGCATGTGCCAATGGCATGTGTGGCCGTTAGGGCCGTGGCCTTGGTAAGAAAAGCTACCAGCGAGCATGTTGGCATGTGCCAATGGCATGCGTGGCCGTTAGGGACGTGGCCTTGGTAAGAAAAGCTACCAGCGAGCATGTTGGCATGTGCCAATGGCATGCGTGGCCATTAGGGCCGTGGCCTTGGTAGGAAAAGCTACCAGCGAGCATGTTGGCATGTGCCAATGGCATGCGTGGCCGTTAGGGCCGTGGCCTTGGTAGGAAAAGCTACCAGCGAGTATGTTGGCATGTGCCAATGGCATGCATGGCCGTTAGGGCCGTGGCCTTGGTAGGAAAAGCTACCAGCGAGCATGTTGGCATGTGCCAATGGCATGCGTGGCCGTTAGGGCCGTGGCCTTGGTAGGAAAAGCTACCAGCGAGCATGTTGGCATGTGCCAATGGTATGCGTGGCCGACTTGGCCTAGGTTGCATGGTTTGTAAGCCTAGGGCGCTATATTTGGCATGCGCCAATTGCATAGCGGCTTGGAAATATGGCTTGTGGTACGTGTTGGCATGTGCCAATGGCACGTACGGCCATGTTGACCTAGTTGCACGTTTTGCAAGCCTAGGGCGCTATATTTGGCATGCGCCAATGGCATAGCGGCTTGGAAATATGGCTTGTGGTACGTGTTGGCATGTGCCAATGTCACGTATGGCCATGTTGACCTAGTTGCACGTTTTGCAAGCCTAGGGCGCTATATTTGGCATGCGCCAATGGCATAGCGGCTTGGAAATATGGCTTGTGGTACGTGTTGGCATGTGCCAATGGCACGTACGGCTATGTTGACCTAGTTGCACGTTTTGCAAGCCTAGGGCGCTATATTTGGCATGCGCCAATGGCATAGCGTCTTGGAAATATGGCTTGTTGCCATGGTGCACAGTGTGCGGCTTGGTTTGGCATTGTTGCCATGGTGCGCAGTGTGCGGCTTGGTTTGGCATTGTTGCCATGGTGCGCGAGTGTGCGGCTTGGTTTTGGCATTGTTGCCATGGTGCGCTTGATGTGCGGCTTGGTTTGGCATTGTTGCCGTGGTGCGCAGTGTGCGGCTTGGTTTGGCATTGTTGCCATGGTGCGCAGTGTGCGGCTTGGTTTGGCATTGTTGCCTTGGTGCGCAGTGTGCGGCTTGGTTTGGCATTGTTGCTATGGTGCGCAGTGTGCGGCTTGGTTTGGCATTGTTGCCATGGTGCGCGATGCGCGGCAGTTTGGCATTGTTGCCATGGTGCGCAGTGTGCGGCTTGGTTTTGGAATTAGGGTTACGTGTCGAAAACCCTAATCGGTATTTTGGAAAAATACCCCTATTAATTATTTACACCGAGTTAAATGCTCTTAGTTAATGTGTTGCGGGTAACACTAGGTCATGGGGTTTTACGATTTTACCCCTTGTTTAAAAACCACCATCAACATTAAGTCCCCTGCTTAGCTCGGAACAGGGGCTTTGTTGCGAGGTAAGCATAAGATGGTGACAAACTATCAACAGCAAACCGTAAAGAGAATTGAGAAGGCTTGTCTGACCTTTTATAAATAGGATTTGAAATTCTTGCCTCTGGTAGTTTTGCACAAATCGGGAGGCTGGCACAATTGGTGGGGCCGGTGCAACTTGGGCGACGTTGGGAAGTTGGCGTGAGTTGGGAAACTGAGCGTGCTAGCTGGTGGGACCGTCGCAATGTGGAAGTTGTGCATGCTTGCAGGCGTGACTTGGGCGGTCATAGGGAAGTTGCGTGAGTTGGGAAACTGAGCGTGCTAGCTGGTGGGACCGGCGCAGGGTGTGGAAGCTGTGCGTGCTTGCAGGCGTGACTTGGGCGGTCATAGGGAAGTCGGTGCAATTTGTGGGGCCGGTGCATCTTAGGCGGCGTTGGGAAGTTGGGCGCCCTTTGTGGGCCCATTTCTTACACGCACGATTTTGGTAAAGGGAAATCCTTCCCTATTTCAGAATCTTCACGCCTATATATATAAAGTCCCTTTCTCCCATCTTGCACTTTCATCTTTTCATCCTTTCCTACTAGCGGCAGAGTCACAAAGAAAAACCAGCTTCCAGGTATGTCTTCCAGTACTTCCCTTGTTTCCCTTTTTTAAAGAGGTGTAAACCCTAAGAGTAGGCATTTATATATTGCGCATATAATTTCTTGGCGTGTCTCTTGTAGAAAATATTGTATGTATGCAACCAAGGGAAATACTGCATATATTATTCGAACCCGTAGGAAAGTGCCCCATATACTATTTTGAACCCGAAGAAGGTTACTGCAGACGCACTTGAGCCCGTATAAAATACCGCGTATATAATTTTGAACCCTGAAGAAAATACTGTGTGTGCAGTCTTGAACCCGTAGAGAATACTATATATGAATCCCGAAGAAGAATACTGTATATATGCTCCATATGACTTCGAACCCGCAGGAAATATTGTATGTATGATTTTTCGGTCCCGAAAGAAATACTGCGCGTGCAGTTTTGAACCCGTAGAAAAATGCTCCATATATAATTTTGAACCCGAAGAAGGATACTGTAGACACACTTGAACCCATATAAGATACCGCGTATATAGTCTTGGACCCGAAGAAAATTCTGCGTATATAGTCTTGAACCCGAAGAAAATTCTGCGTATATAGTCTTGAAACCGAAGAAAATTCTGCGTATATAGTCTTGAACCCGAAGAAAATTCTGCGTATATAGTCTTGAAACCGAAGAAAATTCTGCGTATATAGTCTTGAACCCGAAGAAAATACTGCGTATATAGTTTTGAACCCGTAGAGAATACGCCCTCCCTTTTTTTTTTTTTTTTTTATTTCGGGTTTTCCTTTTGTTGGGCGCGGTTTATGTGTCGGGAGATAATTTTGTTTTTTTTTTTGGTGTGCAGGTATCTTGCTACTAAGTTGTTATTAAGAGATCCGACAAGATGTTACCTGAACAAAATTTCGCTTCATCAAAGGATGTCCATAATTCCAAACCAAACACGGATGATGAGTTCTTCGCCAAAAAACTTGTCTCCGCTCGGAAAAATCACCCAGGTTTCGTGCCAATTTTGTTAACCGGTGGTGAAGATGAAAGGAAGACACGTTCGGTTCGCCCAGAGAACACCATACGGTTCTGTCTTCAAAAAGGGGTATACTCTTCTTCCAACATTGATTTCAGGATGTGTCAAAGCCCATTGCGTTCTTTTGATAGATGGGTTGAGTTCATGGTGAGTAAGGAGCACATAAACACCAACCTGACTCGGCGCAGATTATTGATCTTTGTCGAGCTTGAGTAAACCTCCAGTTAGGAAGGATATCCCGGGCTTGGTTGCCTTCATCTCCGGATGGTGTTCGGACACCCATACAATCATATGTAGATGGGGTGAGATAACTTTCTCCTTGGAGAGTGTGGCTCTCTTCTTTGAATCTTCCGGTAATTGGGAACCTTAAAATCCAGTTATCTGAAAGTGAGGTGAAGATGCGGGATGACCTGGCCGCTAAGTTGGGAGATTATGCTCGAAAAGACTCCACTGCGAGGTCGAAGGATTCTGTCCGGAAAGAGGATGAAAGGTGCTTTTATAACTGGTGGATGTCTCGGTGGTTTCGGACGATTTGGAACACGAACGAAAAGCGATGATCTTCATGTTGCGGCATTTTTGGCTCTCTTGTTGTCTAGAGAAATTTTTGATGACGGTTACGGCAAGAAGGAAATAAGACCGAGTTGCTAGCAGTTCTTTGTGAAGTTAGCAAAAGGTGAAGTTCTTCCCATTGGCAAGCTATTCCTCGGTTCCCTGTATGTGCATCTGGATCACCTAGTTGCGAACATGCAAGTTTCGAATGGTTTCATGAAAGTGAATTCATATGTGCACGTTGCTTTTCTGCAAGTCTGGCTATGGGAGCACTTTGATAAGTATGCTCCGAAACCGATGCCTTCGATTCCCGCGAGTTGGGGGGTTCCCGAATTCTTCGATGGGTGAACAGGCATCCAAAGGTTGGCGTGAGCTTGGTTAGTCTTCTTGACAAGTCGTATGAAATCAATTTTCGCCAATGGGAGCTGGTCCATAGGTCAGTGACTCAAATTGACACCTTTGCTTCTGCTCCGCTCATGTCTTTGTCTTCTGATGGTGATTTGAGCGCTGGTGAAAACTTGTTCATTCAAAGATGCTTGCCCGGTTATGTGCCGTCTTTCTTCATGGGGTCTTTCCAGATAGCTGCTTACAATATTGACCGTGCTGCTCATCACATGGGTTTCGATCAAGGGGTGCCTCTTGCTTACCAGCCGGTGATCCCTAAGGATTCATTGCGTGCCGCCCTTAATTCCAGTGCCCTTGAGTCGGGTATCCGCCTTCCCTTCTTTCAAACGGGAAGAGTAACTTCGACGACCTTCGGCTATAACGAGTTCTGGTGTGACGAGTTTATTATGATCCAAGACTTCGTGAATAGCGTGGTGGAGAACGTTCGTTGCAAACCTTCCCCAGCAGTTTTGAAGAAGTATCCAATGTTGAGAGACCTCAAGCGAAAGTTGCCTAGCAACTCGGAAAGTCCCCAGGCCAAGGAACGGAGAACGAAGGATCGTGCAGGCGGGTTCCGGACGGTTTCAAAAGATCCTCCCGCAGCTCTCGTGTCTTTCAGTTCCTCCAATAACCAGGTATGTGTCGCTTCTTCATTGGTTTGTCTCAAAACACGTGAAATTCTACTGAAAACATGTGTCTTATTTCTTCCAGGGCTTCGGTAGTGTTAATGCTTTCGCTGCCCTTGCACGTTGCCAGGAGACGGTAATTTCTTCAAAGAATTCCAGCAGCATTGAGCCTTCTCATAGCGGTGATGAGTCGGAGAAAGAAGAAAGTTCGACAAGTGAGAGTGATTCCTCTGGCATCACTTGCTCTTTTTCGGGAAGTGGTTCGGTGAGTTTCGCGTTTCTTTTCTTTCTTCTTCTGTTTCTTCTTTTGAAAAATGTCTAACTCAAGTTCGCAGGAGGAATCCGGTTCGGAGGATGATTCTAGGGTAGAGTCACACGAAAACTTGCCTTTGGTGACCACCGCTGGTGACTTGGAGATGGGCGTTAGCCAATTTCCGGGCACAGATGTGGTTCAAACGGTGGATGATTCTCTAATGGTTGATGTCGTAGACATGGAAGAAAACCCTCTGCGAGTAGTGAGGCCAGGTGCAGGCGCCATTTTTGATACCCCATACTTGGTTCCTTATCCGGGTCATGTCTTTGGTTGGCGGCTTGACGTCTTAGGCTAAGCATGAGGCGTTGTACACTAGAATGCAGGAGAAGCACGGACATATGGCTACGACCAAGAAAGTCACTAGTCGATTTGCTACTGGTTAAGCGTGTGGAAGAGGCTTTATCTTCCATCGAGGATATGCGTGAGGTGACTGGTCACACCGTTTCGAAGACGTTATTGCTGATTGGGAGCACCATCGCGACGTGTGCGTAGAAAAGGAGTTCAACACTTCGTGGTTTGTCGAAGGCCTTCTTTGAGATCCAAAAGTTGAAAGATGCAGCAATCGAAAGCCTTTCCGCCGAGGAGATTGCACGACAGGAGGTGGAACTCGAAAAGCTCTCCAAGATGTTGACTATGAAGAGAGCGGCTCTTGAAGATGCGAAGTTGACTTTCTCCAAGAAGAGCAGACCTATGTTGGATGATTTTCCTTGAACGTTTCTCCGTTAAAATTTTATTTAGGTTCTTTTTTTTTTTTGAAAGACATATTGGATGTCTGGTTCAAAACTTGACCTTTGATAGACAGCTGGTAGCTTTTTAGGGTATTGGATTATTTCTGGGATGAATAGTTTTGATAATATGACTCTGATTATGTTTTGGGAAAGGAATATTGCTTTTATGAAAGTGTGTGCTAGCAATAGGCACAAGACTCAGTAGTATGACGGTTTTACTAAGAACCTAAAAATAAATTGTATATCTTGCCCAGTCTGAATTTACTCACTTCGTAGGTTTTGCGAACACGCCCCTCTCCATGTAAAAGGCGGTTTTTTGCTGGCGGTTTTGCTGGTAGCATCGCCAGCAAGTCCCCAATCGTTGGTAGCATCTTCGACGAGTCCCCAGGATTGAGTAACAGCATCTTCAGCAAGTCCCCAGTTTTCTTGTGTAGTTTTTACAACTAGTAACCGGGTCGTCTGGTAGTTGAGTCGGATTGAGTCGCCTTCCCCTACCATCTTGACATCTGGGTCGAAGAACGAGATCGACAGTCTGACATTGTAGCCGATAGATCAATCCTCCCGCTGTGGTCGCCAATTGTTTATAGGTGAAAATCGTTTCTGTCGATTTTAGTAAATTCGGTAGGTGAGTGAGAAACTGATTCAAACCCTAAACAAATATGCTGCACGTGATCACTTTATAGATTCGAGTGATCAATCTGTACAAGTCCGGCCTAAACCAAGAAATGGCCGTTCCAGACTTGCTTTGGTCACAAAGTGGAGGAGAAGGGTTGATTTGGGGAGGAAGCAAAGAAAGGTGTTGAGACCAGAATAGTGCCGGGAGAGTAGTATCTCGACTTGTATCAGAAAGTAGAAGCTTGGGAAGCTTGCAAGAGATGAAAGCTTTTGGGAGAGCTTGCAAAGTTGCCTTTCTGAGAGTGTAGTATTTTTCTCCTGACCGAGACTTGTTATCTGGTGGAAATAGGTAAGACCTATTTATACAAGTCGAGATTGAAACGTACCCTGGCCTCATGAAGGAAGAGAGTAAAGGGTGAAATAATGAGAGGAGGTGGTAACCGCAAGGTGTTTATGGTTGAAAACGTTTTCACCATTATTTCCTTATTTATTTGACCGCTTTATTCCTTTTCACGCTTTCTTAATGTGAGCGTAGTGTCTGCGCAAGCTGTGACCGCCAAACCAAAACCCTGGAAAGCATCCCCCAGTTTGTGTTGATATCTCGAGTGTTGGTTGCACCTTGAGTGCAAGTGGCGCTGCTAGTGGCGCGTGTGGCATGTGCCATTAGCATGTGCGGAATGCCCTTGTTGCGGGTTGTACTTTGAGCGCAAGTGGCAATGCCAGAGCTGCTAGTGGCGTGCGTGGCATGTGCCAATGGCATGTGCGGAATGCCTTGGTGGTAGGTTGTACGTTGAGTGTAAGTGGCAATGCCAGAGCTGCTAGTGGCGTGTGTGGCATGTGCTAATGGCATGTGCGGAATGCCTTGGTGGCAGGTTGCACGTTGAGTGTAAGTGGCAATGCCAGAGCTGCTAGTAGCGTGTGTGGCATGTGCCAATGGCATGTGAGGAATGCCTTGGTGGTAGGTTGCACGGTTTACAAGTTAAGCTACCAGCGTGTGTGTTTGGCATGTGCGGAATGCCTTGGTGGTAGGTTGCACGGTTTGCAAGTTAGGCTACCAGCGTGTGTGTTTGGCATGTGCCAATGGAATGTGCGGAATGCCTTGGTGGTAGTTGCACGGTTTGCAAGTTAGGCTACCAGCGTGTGTGTTTGGCATGTGCCAATGGCATGCGTGGCCGTTAGGGCCGTGGCCTTGGTAGGAAAAGCTACCAGCGAGCATGTTGGCATGTGCCAATGGCATGCGTGGCCGTTAGGGCCGTGGCCTTGGTAAGAAAAGCTACCGACATGTTGGCATGAGCATGTTGGCATGTGCCAATGGCATGCGTGGCCGGTAAGAAAAGCTACCAGCGAGCATGTTGGCATGTGCCAATGGCATGCGTGGCCGTTAGGGCCGTGGCCTTGGTAGGAAAAGCTACCAGCGAGCATGTTGGCATGTGCCAATGGCATGCGTGGCCATTAGGGCCGTGGCCTTGGTAGGAAAAGCTACCAGCGAGCATGTTGGCATGTGCCAATGGCATGCGTGGCCGTTAGGGCCGTGGCCTTGGTAGGAAAAGCTACCAGCGAGCATGTTGGCATGTGCCAATGGCATGCGTGGCCAATGAAAGCATTGGGGCCAATGGCCTTGGTAGGAAAAGCTACCAGCGAGCATGTTGGCATGTGCCAATGGCATGCGCGGCCGACTTGGCCTAGGTTGCATGGTTTGTAAGCCTAGGGCGCTATATTTGGCATGCGCCAATGGCATAGCGGCTTGGAAATATGGCTTGTGGTACGTGTTGGCATGTGCCAATGGCACGTACGGCCATGTTGACCTAGTTGCACGTTTTGCAAGCCTAGGGCGCTATATTTGGCATGCGCCAATGGCATAACGGCTTGGAAATATGGCTTGTGGTACGTGTTGGCATGTGCCAATGGCACGTATGCGGCCATGTTGACCTAGTTGCATGTTTTGCAAGCCTAGGCGCTATATTTGGCATGCGCCAAATACATAGCGACTTGGAAATATGGCTTGTGGTACGTGTTGGCATGTGCCAATGGCACGTACGGCCATGTTGACCTAGTTAGACGTTTTGCAAGCCTAGGGCGCTATATTTGGAATGCGCCAATGGCATAGCGGCTTGGAAATATGGCCTGTTGCCATGGTGTGCAGTGTGGGGCTTGGTTTGGCATTGTTGCCATGGTGCGCAGTGTGCGTCTTGGTTTGGCATTGTTGCCATGGTGCGCAGTGTGCGGCTTGGTTTGGCATTGTTGCCATGGTGCGCGGTGTGCGGCTTGGTTTGGCATTGTTGCCGTGGTGCGCGGTGTGCGGCTTGGTTTGGCATTGTTGCCCTGTTGCGCAGTGTGCGGCTTGGTTTGGCATTGTTGCCATGGTGCGCGAGTGTGCGGCTTGGTTTGGCATTGTTGCCATGGTGCGCGATGTGCGCGCCTTGGTTTTGGCATTGTTTCCATGGTGCGCGGTGTGCGGCTTGGTTTGGCATTGTTGCCATGGTGCGCGAGTGTGCGGCTTGGTTTTGGAATTAGGGTTCTGTGTCGAAAACCTAATCGGTATTTTGAAAAAATACCCCTATTAATTATTTACACCTGAGTTAAATGCTCTTAGTTAATGTGTTGCGGGTAACACTAGGTCATGGGGTTTTACGATTTTACCCCTTGTTTAAAAACCACCATCAACACTAGCTTATATGTTTTGTTTCCAAAAACATCGAAGAGAGTTAGAACTCACAAACCCGTGAAAGAGAAAGAAAGAGAGGAAGAATAGAAAGAGAGTGAGGGAGAAAGGTTAAGCCATCATTTTTGGTGAGATTGAAGTTATCTTGAAGAGAAGAAGAAAGGGTTCTTAGCTAAGGATCTATTGGTTGTTGTGGTGAAGATTGATTTATCAATTTCCACATCTCTTCAAAGGGGAAAAATCTAGGGTTTGCTCAAACTCTAGTAGTAAGTAATCTTACTCTTGTTATTCTCAAATTGATAGTGAATCTTACCTATTTAGGTGAATGAATTGTTGATCCACCCTAGTGGTGAGTGTAATTAGGCAAATTGGTTATCCAAGTGCTATATGAACCTTGAAGTTGTTGTTATCCCCAAATTGGGAGAATTGTGTGTAACCCATTATTGTCATAGTGAAAGATTTGTCCGTGGTTTTTTACCCTTCACCTTGGAGAGGTTTTTCCACGTAATTGCCGGTGTTGTGTGATTGCTTCTATATTGCGTAGTTGTGTTATTTCTGCATTTGTATATCATTGCTTGTGTAGGTTTCGTATTGCGCATAGCGGCTCGGATTTGGTAAGTCTCCCCCAACAAGTGGTATCAGAGCTTTTGGGTTGAGCTAATCCTGTGTAATGACGGAAGCTAGTACTAGTAATAGAATGGTCAATTTGACCGGTGAGAACTTTGTGATATGGAAGGCGAAGATGGAAGGCTGGTTATATTGTAAAGATCTCTATGGTCCAATAGAGAAGAGGAGTGAGGCCTGAGAAGACAAGTGAAGAAGATTGGAAAGTTACTAATCGTAAAGCAGTTGGTTTCATTCGTCAGTGGATTGATGATGGTATTTTTCATCATGTGGCTAGTGAGACACTAGCATATTCTTTGTGGACCAAGTTAGAGCAGATATATGATCAGCAGTCTCCTTGTGCAAAGCTCTTCTATTCAAAAGGCTTGGAAAGCTGTGCTACAAGGAAGGGAGTTCAATGGCGCAACATTTAAATGAAATGAAGGGTATTATGAATCAGCTTACATCTATGGAGCTGATAATTCCTGAAGAGATTCAAGCTTACTTGTTGCTAAATACTTTACCAGACAGTTGGGAGCCATTGAGGAATTGTCTCAGTTATTCTGCTCCCGGAAAGGAAGTTGAACATGATTTGTTGCTACAAACAGTTGCTGAATGAAGAAGTTAGAAGAAGGTCATTAGACTCATCTCATTCAGAAGCTCTTGTTACAGAAAATCGGGGTAGAAGAAAAGACAGAAGACAAGTTGGCCGTAGCAAGTCAAGGGGTCAATCAAAGTCCGAAAGAACATTGAATGTTGGAGCTGTCGTATGAAAGGTCATTATTCAAATGAATGCAGGAAGCCGAAGCAAGAACACAAGAAGGGGAAAGGAAATGATAAACAAGACAATGATGTTGCAATTGTTGCAACAGATGGTGATATCATTTTATTCTCAGACTGTAATGATGTTTGTGTGAGTTCTGCAGGTTACGATTCGAGTGGATAGTTGATTCGGTGCATCTTATCATGCTACTCCTTATGAAGATGTATTTACCTCCTACAAGGCTGGTGACTTTGGGTCGGTCGGAATGGGAAAGCTTGAGTGGTGTTGCTAAAATTGTAGGAATGGGTGATGTGAAAGTTGAGACCAGTGTTGGCTGCACATTGGTTCTCAGAAATGTGCGACATGTACCAGATCTTCGTTTGAATCTAATGTCACCTGGAGTGTTAGATGATGAAGGGTACAACAATCACTTGGGTGATGGAAAATGGAAGCTAAGCAAGGGCTCCATGGTTATTTCAAGAGGCAAGAAGTGTGGCACATTGTACAAAACACAGGTGAAGGTGTTTAAAGGTGAGTTGAATGCGGTTGAAAAAGATTCAACCTCTGAGCTGTGGCATAGAAGACTTGGTCATCTTAGTGAGAAGGGAATTCAAATCCTCACCAAAAGACAAGTCTTGCCAAAGGCCAAAGGTATGCAATTGGGTAAGTGTACTCATTGTTTGGTTGGTAAACAAACTAGAGTTTCCTTTCATAAAACTTTACCCAAGCGTAATTGAGGTATTATTGATCTTGTTCATTCCGACGTATGTGGACCTTTAAGGGTGTCAAAACACTTGGTGGTGCCTTTTACTTTGTTACTTTCATAGATGATGCTTTAGGAAGGTTTGGTCATATGCAATCAAGACCAAAGACGATGTTGTTCCTGTGTTCAAGATGTTTCACAGCATGGTGGAAAGAGAAACAGGTAGAACCTTGAAGTGCCTTCGTTCTGACAACGGGGGAGAATACATTGGACCACTTGAAGTGTATTACAAGAGCATGGGTATACGTCATGAACAATCAGTACCGAAGACTCCACAACATAATGGTGTTGCAGAGAGGATGAACCGCACCATTCTTGAGAGAATCAGGTGCATGTTATCTCATTCCAAGTTGCAGAAGCATTTCTGGGTGAAGCTATGAATACTGCTGTGTATTTGATCAATCGATCTCCTTCAAGACCGCTAGATGGAAAAGGTATGGAGAGACAAAGAGCCTACTTATGATCACTTGAGAGCGTTTGGTTGCAGGGAATTTGTTCATATCCTAAAAGATCAGAGATCAAAGCTTGATGACAAAGCAAAGCAGTGTGTGTTCCTAGGCTATGGGACAGAGAAGTTTGGTTACAGATTTTGGGATCCAGTTGACAAGAAGGTTATCATAAGTAGGGATGCAGTATTCCTTCAAGACCAGACTATTGAAGACTTTGAGAAGATTGAGATGCCAAAGCTTCAAGATGATATGACCTTGGATCCAAATCCAGTTGTTCCTTCTCTTGAACAACATGATGATGATGTTGATGGTAATGGTAATGAAGAAGAAGAACACAATCATGAAGATGAAGCTCATGAAGATGTTCCAGTGGGTGATGTTGAGCAAGAAGTGCAACAACAACCGAAGCTTTGAGTTGAGAAGATCCAGCGAGGACCCAGATTACCTTCAACAAAATATACACCACATGAGTATGTGATGCTCACGGATGCGAGTGAACCAGAGTCTTATGAAGAAGCTCTTAGCGTTCCTGAAAGTCAGAAGTGGTTGAAATCCATGAAAGAAGAGGTTGGTTCTTTAGATGAAAATGAAACTTTTGATTTGGTTGACAAGCCAGAAAACCAGAAAATTCTGAAGAGTGTATAGAATCAAGACTGAAGATGGTAACTCACAACCAAGGTACAAAGCACGCTTAGTTGTGAATGGTTATGAGCAGAGAAAGGGTGTTGACTTTGACGAGATTTTCTCACCGGTGGTGAGATTTCCTTCTATTCGGGTTGTCTTGGCAATAGCCGCTAGTTTGGATCTTGAGATAGAACAACTAGATGTCAAGACAGCATTTCTTCATGGTGAGTTGGAGGAAGATGTGTATATGGCACAACCAGGGGTTTTTGAAGTCAAAGGCAAAGAGCACATGGTGTGCAAGCTAAAGAAGAGTCTATATGGTTTGAAGCAAGCTCCTAGAAGATGGTACAAGAAGTTTGAATCGTTCATGAAGGAACATGGGTACAAGAGAAACTGACTTGAGATCATTGTGTATTCATTCAAAAATTTCTTGATGGTGATTTTCTTATTCTTTTGCTATATGTTGATGACATGCTTATTGTTGGCAAAGATAAGAAGAAAATTGACAGGTTGAAGTCAGATTTGAGCAAGTCTTTTGCTATGAAAGACTTGGGTGCAGCAAAGCGTATTCTTGGCATGGAAATCACTCGTGATAGGAAAGCAAGGAAGTTGTGGTTATCACAAGAAAGCTACATTGAGAAGGTGTTGCAAAGATTTAACATGGACAAGGCTGATCCGGTAAGTTGTCCACTTGCAAACCATTTTAAGTTAACTCGTGATCAATGTCCTGTGAATGATGTTGAGAAACGGAAGATGGAGAATATTCCTTATGCATCCATGATTGGTAGTTTGATGTATGCAATGGTGTGTACAAGGCCGGATATAGCTTATGCAGTTGGAGTGGTGAGCAGATTTCTATTAAATCCTGGTCCGGAGCATTGGGAAGCAGTGAAATGGATACTACGGTATCTAAGGGGTACTTCTAATATATGTTTGTGTTATGGAGGTGACAAGCCAGAGTTAGTTGGTTACACAGATTCAGATTTGGCAGGTGCTCAAGACAGTCTCAAGTCGACATTGGGTTACTTATTTACCTATGCATGGGGAGCTGTGTCTTGGCAATCCAAGTTACAAAAATATGTGGCATTATCTACTACGAGGCGAGTACATTGCAGCTTCTGAGAGAGTTGCAAGGAGATGATATGGATGAAGAGGTTTGTTAGAGAACTTCGGTGTGAAGCAACAAGGTTCATCGTTTCTGTGACAGCCCAGAGTGCCATCCATCTCGGCAAGAATTCGAGTTTTCACTCGAGGTCCAAGCACATCAATATTAGGTATCAGTGGATACAAGAAGTTCTCGACGAGAAGGTCTTGTATATTGAGAAGATCCATACAGATGACAACGGTTCTGATATGATGACAAAGTCGCTACCAAAATACAAGCATGTGTATTTCTACAGCAGGGCAGGTTTGGTGGTGACGGGTACCTTGCCATAAGTCGTAAGGGGGAGATTGTTGGGTTTACTCATTATGACCCAATAGTCCCGGAGTCCCCTTAACCAATGGGAGAAGCTAAGTAACAAGTGTCCTAGCTTATAAGTTTTGTTTCCAAAACATCCAGAAGAGTTAGAACTCACAAACCCGTGAAAGAGAAAGAAAGAGAGGAAGAAGATAAAGAGAGTGAGGGAGAAAGGTTAAGCCATCATTTTTGGTGAGATTGAAGTTACCTTGAAGAGAAGAAGAAAGGGTTCTTAGCTAAGGATCTATTGGTTGTTGTGGTGAAGATTGATTTATCAATTTCCACATCTCTTCAAAGGGGAAAAATCTAGGGTTTGCTTAAACTCTAGTAGTAAGGAATCTTACTCTTGTTATTCTCAAATTGATAGTGAATCTTACTTATTTAGGTGAATGAATTGTTGATACACCCTAGTGGTGAGTGTAATTAGGCAAATTGGTTATCCAAGTGCTATATGCACCTTGAAGTTGTTGTTATCCCCAAATTAGGAGAATTGTGTGTAACCCATTATTGTCATAGTGGAAGATTTGTCCGTGGTTTTTTACCCTTCACCTTGGAGGGGTTTTTCCACGTAATTGCCGGTGTTGTGTGATTGCTTCTATATTGCGTAGTTGTGTTATTTCTGCATTTGTATATCATTGCTTGTGTAGGTTTCGTATTGCGCATAGCGGCTCGGATTTGGTAAGTCTCCCCCAACAAATCAATCTAGCTAGAGGGGAAAAACCAGAAAGATGGGAAGAAATTCATTGTGCACGGTGAAAAATCACACAAATTCAATTCTAATTCTGACATTTTACTACTCCCTGTTTGCACGTAGTCACAACTCACAATTGAATTTTCCTCTCATCTAATTTGGTACTCTAGTTTTCCAGTAAGATCATTTTTTTCAAATTAAAATAATTTTTTTCTATAAAATTTAACAAAATACAACATACAAAAATGCCTCAGAAAATCAGCCGACGTTTAACATCAAGTGTTTCAGATGGTAATTCCAAATAAGATTATTCATCACAGGCAGATTTAACACAGAAATTTGTTAAAATTGAAAAATGGAATCACACAAAATCTCCCAGTAATTGTTTACATCAAAGCATTGATGGTCATTGCCAACTTATGACTACCATATCAACCTTGCTTAGACCATAAATCATACACAAACAGCAAAAAGAAAGAAAAAAAACTTAGATCAGAGTTCAAAATCATACTGCTAACACAGATCACATAGACATTGTTAGTGAGAGCTGACTCAAAACATAATGAAGCATAAATATGGATGAAGAAGGGAGATATGATACGAGATCTAGGGTTTTGAAGATAGGAGGAAAAGAGGAAGCTTGATCAGAGTTTACAGTGAATACAGTGGAAGTGTGAAGTGAAAGAAGTGGGGGGTTTTATATAAAGAAAATGGGCTATATAGCCAAAAGGGCTCTTTATATGGGTCAAATGGACGTGTAGGAATTCGGCCTGGGTCAAATGACCAAACTAATCTCTCCATAATACCCTTTTGTAACCGTCACGATCTTCTTTTCTCCCACATAAGAAACCACGATCTCACTCTTTTGAAGAGAAACCACCAACGTTCTTCATCTTCTCCCCACCATCAACAGCAACTTCCTCCACCGTCTCCACACCATCATCACTAGCATAAAACGTTATCATCCACCGTCTCCTCACCATCATCACTAGCAGAAGTTGGTTTCATCCACCTTCTGTTCACCATCATCAACAGAAACTTCCTCAACCGTCTCCCCACCATCAACACTACAAGAAATTGGTTTCATCCACCGTCTGTAATACACCTTCAACACTACCAGAGAGGTTTCATCTACCAGAGAATTAGGGTTTCAATCATTTAAGTGTATTGGAAGAGTTAGGTTTTTAATCGATCCACATAATGTCTCCTAGAACTCGTAATTTTTCAAACCCTAACTTTGTTTTGTTCTTAATTTCAGAATTGCATGATTAAATTGTTGATTTGGTTGTTCTTATTTTCATTTCAGTTAGTATTTTTTAGATGAAATTTGTTTTCATCTGGTTATTTAAGAATTTCCAATGTTAAATTGGTTGAAGTGAAATTGGATGAATTTGGTTTTCATATGGGTATCTGAATTGTTTTAGCAGGTTTAAAGCATGGATGAAACTGGTTTCATCCAGTGTTAATCTGCTGAAAGTGTATATTGTTTCAGTAGATTAAAACTGGATGAATACAGTTTCGTTCAGGTTTAAAGATACATCTGCAGTGAATATTAGACTAATAGCATGATAGTATTGTATGTTGTGGATTTTGTTCATAATTTTAACATGATTTAATTTGGTTGTTGTATGAAAATGTATGTTATGGATTGCATCTGGTTATGTTTTGGATGGATTGCATGAAATTGTGTTTGCATTTGGTTACGAAGTAAAGATCAGGAGGTGATTGAAACTGGTCTTCATCTAACTTTAAGTTAGGATGCAACTGATTTGCCTCTGTGGTATTAAATTTAATGATTATGGGACTAATAACATCATCTGTATAGTTAGGATGTAGACAATATGAGTTGATTCATTTTGGAAAAACTAAACTAAACATCTCAGTTTAAGTTAGGATGTAAGTGGGGTAAACACGATGAAACTGAACTAATCGGTGGTCTTAATTTGGTGTTAGGAAGTGTTTGATGGTTTGCATATTTTGGTGGTCTTATTTTGGTGTGATTATGGGACTAATAACAGCGTAGATATAAGCGTAAACTCCTTGTCTTTGTTTCTTCAGACCATGTTAGCATGTATAATATATAGGATGTAAGTGGGTTTCATGTGATACTTGCAGAAACTTGGTTTCATCTAGCTATAATATAGAGGATGTAACTGGGTTTCATCTGATACCTGCAGAAACTGGTTTTCATCTAGCATTAAAGATAGGATGTAATTGCATTTCATCAACAGATTTAAAATATGATTTAACTGGTTTCATCCAAATTGTTGCAGGAAGCAGTAGCAAGAAGAGTCAGAGGAGTGCTGCTGCTGAAAGAAGATCCAAGAATAAGCATGATGTGAACGTGGGTGGTGAGTCTAGCATAGGGAATGTGGATGATGTGGATGTCGAAATGGATGAAGACAAGTCAGAGAAAAACGAAGGGAAGAAAACGTTCCGATCAAACATGACACCGACAGTTGGAGTGCTGGATTCGCTGGTATTTACTGAAAGAAAAAAGGATGTATTAAGGCAGACTAAATTCTGGAACTTTATTGAGGCGATCAAACAAGGAAAAGTGGGCAAGGCCGAATGTAGAAAATCTCCAAGGGCGTTAGAGTTCATCATAAGAAATTTTGACCCCAACGAGTTGGCATACAAGATTGGTGATCAAGTTTTCAAGACCGATCCAAACCATCTTGCTGTTATTTTCAAAATGCAGAGAATACGTATGAGTAAAGAAGATAGGAAACTTTATGGACCAAAAGAAGACCCTAGTTTGAAAACATCCAAATTTTACAAAAAGTACTTTCTTGAGCCAAAGAGAAGGGATGATGAGAAGAAAATGTAAGATGAAAAGAAGAAGGCTGGAGCCAAATAGAAGAAAAGGAAAGAGAAGAATACTGGAGACAAGTTGTATAAGAAATACATCGTCGAAGGAATAAAGACTTCTATGAATGAAGAAGGAAAAGAAGAAGACTTGGCGAAACTTTTGTTGTTGTTCATGTTATGTACAGTATTCTTCATAAACACTGGAGGTATGTATGTCCACTACAAGTATTTTAACTGCCTACAGTCAATCGATACCATTAACAGAGTCTCTTGGTCGGATCTCATCCACGAGCATCTAATGTACAGCGTTAAAGCCGTACACAAGACACCTTAATCTATCAATGGTTGCAGCTTTTATTTACTGGTGAGTCTCGTCTTCTATCTTTTGAATATATATATTTTTTTTTACATTAAATGAATCATGTGGTGAGTATCATCTTCTATCTTTTGTTGTTGCTGTTATGGATTTTTGAGCAAATGAAAGGCATTGATAAGAAAGAAAACAATAGTGATGAGTGGCCAAGGTTAGAAAGATGGGACTTGTATAAAGTATCTTGCAAAATTGAGGGGAATCTTGAAACTCTTTCAAGCAATCAGGTAAAAATCTATCCCTATTATAATTGGATGAAACAAGTTACATACAGTGGTAACACTGGATGAAAACCATAAAACCAAGTTACATCATGTGTGGCACTGGATGAAATCAGTTACATCATGTGTTTTCACTAGATGAAATTACTTACATCATGTGCTAACATAAATGGAAAATCTGTTTTTACGTGTTTGCAGGTTGTTGATTTTGTTGGTAGCTGGAGTGAAGAGGAGTAACAATTATGCTTGTTTTATGATGAGGCAGAAAATGACAAAGATGAAGATGAAATGTCCAAGTTGAAGAATGAACTAGAAGAGAAGGAAAACATTATCCGTCACTTGAATGCCGAGTTAGGAGAAAGGAATGTTGAGTTGGAAGCAAAGGATGTTGAGTCTCAAGCAAAGGATAAGACAATCTCGAACTTGCAAAGTCAAGTGGAAGCCTTGAAAGCGCAACTGAAGCCTCAACCGAAAACTCTGCAAGCTTCACCTCTTGAGATTGTTGTTCACTCTACACCTGAGAACTATTTCAACCTCAAAATCACTCAAGAGATGAACAAACCAGTGGAGGGTGATGTTCTTGAAGACGCTAGCAATGCAGGTGAAACCAGTGGAGCCGTAAATCCAGCGGGCAGAAACGAGCAGTCGGTTACTCGGCAGAAATCAACGAAGAACAAATTGTCGCAGCAGAACCTCTAGCAGTTATGAATCAACTTGGATCGATTGAGAATAGAGTGAAGAACGTATATAAAAGGACCACAAATAATAAGCTTGTAACAGATGAGGATGAGCGTGCAGAGAAGAAGCTGAAGGGAGATAAGTTGAGGAAGTTAACAAATAACAACAAGTTGTGGAAAGATTACTTGATTGGCGGAGAAAGAGAAGCTGAAGAAAAGTTAATAAAGCAGTACTTTGGAACTGGAAACTCAAGGTACGTACACGCAATCTTGTTATTTTTTTTTCATTCTACTTTTCTTGTTTTTGTAAAAGTACTGCTAAGTTTATAATAGGGTGTATTTGGTTACATCATGTTAAAAAATGAAACATATGTGCTTGTCTGAAATTAGATGAACTTGTTTAAATGCAGCGACTGCGTTTGGAAATCCAATGGAGGTGTATGTATTCCTGGAGAACAATCCAGCAACTTGTTTTCAATCAGCCATTGGTGAACACTATTTTGGAGTTCAAAATCGAAAAATGGAGACAAATGTTTCAATCTGGCGGTGATACCAAAGGATACTTCAAGTCGATCTTTCTCAGCGCGCTTGCATGGGTAAACATTTGAATGCTACATTTTAAAATGAAGGAACTAAGGTCTGCAATTTGTTTTCATATAACTTTAAGTTAGTATGTAACTGAGTTTGATGAGAATGAAACTGGTTTCATTTTATGTTATATAGGATGAAATTGGTTTCATCTTATCTTATATAGGATGAAACAATTATGCTCTAATAGATATATAGAATGTAACAGAGTTTCATCTAATTATTATAGATAGGATGTAAGTGGGTTTCATCCGATAACTGCAGAAACTGGTTTTCAAATCATGCTTAAAGATAGGATGTGATTGAGTTTGCTTAAAGATAGGATATAATTGAGTTTCATCAATATTAAAAATATGGCTTTGATTCAAATTTGTCTTCAGCTTGATGCCATTGCGGGAGATGAGCTGAAGGCTGTAAAGATGATAGTTGCTGAACTGGAGCATATTGATGTCAAAACGTAACACTTGTTCATCCCAATGCTGAACGATAAAGAACATTTCACATTACTTCACTTTGACATCCATGGCAGAACTTGGACACACTACAATTCTCTCCTAGGTTCTTCAAACTATTTAGAGGATGCTAAAATAATGGCGCAAAGAGTGGGTCACCTCCTTAGCATTCATCTTGAAAGTACTAGTATGGATGACATTGATGTCGTTGTGAAATCAAATTGTCCACAACAGGTCGAGAGGTAGGTCGTTAACTCTTTGAACTGAAATTATAACTATTACATATTTATTTTTCTAGATCGGTAAACTGACATTATATATTCATTTGTCTTGCAGTCCCTTTATTGTTTGTTATCTACTTCATGGAATGGGCAATGAAAAATGTATACTCCTTTGAAGGCAAAGATACTCTTGGAGAGAAGATGGGCACAAGACGAATCGATCTCGCATATGAAATCCTAAGTGATGAGAATAGTTGCTGGAAAGTTTGATATATTTAGGTTGTTTAGAAATTTTTTATCAATGTAATTCATTTGGAAGTAGTTTCTTTTTGTTAAACTATGCCTTTGCATACATTTGTGATCCGTGTATTCTTCTTAATTAAAACATGAACTTTTTTACTGAAAATTTCCTATATTTCAATTTTCTGATAGTTTGAATATAATGTTGTGATTGAATATGCAGGATGAAACAATAAATGATTGCATTTTTTTGGTCAGAATATACAGGATGTAACTGGTTTCATCCTGTATAAAACTATTCTCAGAGTTGCAGGTTGAAAATATATTTTTTTTTGTCAGAATGTAACCAGGCTGGGATGTAACTGGTTACATCATGTATAAAACAATCTTTCAGAGTGTGCAGGTTGAAAAAAATATATTTTTTTTTGTCAGAATGTCAAGGATGAAACCAGTTTCACCCCTGGCCAAAAATCTAATTTTTTTCCACAATAGGAAGGATGAAATTGGTTACATCCTGTACAATTAAATTTGAATCTTTACAAACATTCATGTTTTACAGTGAAAACTGAATGGAATGTACAATTAAAAGAACAACAGAAGACTATAAGATATATACTATAAAACTGAAGAGAATATGTTTTGATGAACAAAAAAAAACAGTTCAAGTTAAATACTAGTTGCGAAAATATAATTCCAAGTAAATGAATCTTAAATGTGCAACAAGAGGCTGCAGATAAGAATAAACTAATAAAGAAATCATAGTAAGACGCTGCACAGAATGAATGATGGAGATGTTCTTAAGCAGGTTCTTAACATTTCTTTTTCGCAAGAGGATGAGGACACGTCGTCTTGTTATGATGTGCCTAAGTATGGCAGTTACCACACGTTATTGGTGTTGATGGTGGTTTTTAGCTTAGGGTTAAAATCATAAAACACTAAACCCTAGCACACAGTGATGTCACAACATTTAAAGTAACAAGCATTTACTAGGCACATTTACTGAAACCTTTAATGTCCCTAAATAATTACCGGGGTATCTTTTTCAAATTAGGGTTACGACAAGCCAAACCTTAATTCCCACGTGTGCCAATGGCAAATCATGCCAGCCACACCGACCTCGCCAAAGCATGCCAACCATGCTAGCCGCACCTCTGTGCCAATGGCAAATCATGCCAGCCACACCGACCGCGCCAAAGCATGCCAACCATGCTAGACGCACCTCTGTGCCAATGGCAAATCATGCCAGCCACATCGACCGCGCCAAAGCATGCTAGCCGCACAACTGTGCCAATGGAAAATCATGCCAGCTACACCGACCGCGCCAAAGCATGCCAACCCTGCTAGCCGCACCTCTGTGCCAATGGACAATCATGCCAACCACACCGACCGCGCCACAAGCATGCCAACCATGCTAGCCGCACCTCTGTGCCAATGACAAATCATGCCAGCCACACCGACCGCGCCTAAGCATGCCAGCCATGCTATCCGCACCTCCGTGCCAATGGCAAATCATGTCAGCCACACCTACTGCGCCATGCCAAACGCACCTCGCCATGGCCCCGTGCCTCGTAAAACCACAGACTAACGAGCTATCTTTATGCCTTGATGCATCTCTATGGGCCGATGGATTTAACCCAAACTTAAGTAACTGAATTACAACTAGTATAATAGCCTTTTTATTCCCGTATTGCTAGTATTGTTTTAGGCATAGTACAAGTTAAGGTTTCTAGCAGATGCATCACTAATAGGCAACTGTTTGTTCAGTTCTTGCAGTATACATTTGAAGGAAATTTGTATTCCCTTTTCTAGTTTTAATATCTTTGTTTAATCTAGTCGAGTCTGTAATTTTGCTTATATATTTGAGTTTTTAGTAACCTTGTAAGGCCTCTTCCTATGCACATGCCAAAAAAATGGTGTTTGGCATGCCAGGTGGCATGCCAAACCATTTGCGCCACTATGGGGAAACCGCTGAGCGATCGAATCCCTAGCGAGCGATATTGACAATATCGCCAGCGATAAAGACTTTATCATTGGCGATATTGTCAATATCGCTCTAATTCACTATATCATTGTCGATATAATCAATATCGCCACCGTTCGAGTTCGCCGCCTATAAATACCACAACTATACTCCCACCTCTTCTAAACTCTTCTCAATTCTTCTTCTTGAAAACCTTCGAAAACCACTGATTTTCTTTAAACTTTTTGTTCAAACGATTATCTTAAACAGATATGGAGAGAAAAAAAAGAAACAAAAAGGGAAAGCATCTACTAGTACCCCGGGCGGTGGAGTAAGTTTTGTTGTGGATACAAATTATGAGTTTAATAATGTTAGACTAGTAAAGGTGAAGGTGTATTCTCTAATCACCTTTCGATAATGAGGGGCGATGTAACGCCATACATCTAAGAGGTGGATGGTGAGTTACGTAGAATTTTTGAATTACTTATGGTGCTGTTCAAGAGAGAGTGAGAAGATATCCTTGGCGACATCTATATCAAATACAACCTAGAAACCACAGGACTCAAGGTGTTCAAGTTATATTAGAACGATGGTGGAAGACTACAAACACGTTCTTTTTCAAGGACTTTGAATGCGGTAAGTCGAGTCTTTTCTAGTTATTTAATTTTTAGATTATGTGTTTTGTTTCATAAAAATCAACAAATTCTAATTATGAATAATTATTGTTAATAGGAGTTACACCGATAGATTTATACATGTTCTTAGGAATTCCATGCCAAGGGAACTTAATTCCATTTAATAGACTAAAGTGGGTATCGGAAGATAGATGGAAAAGAAAGACTTCCTTTATACTCAAATGAATTAGGAGGAAATCCTACACATAGACAATTAAAAGCGTATGGGTTGAAGGTGTGCGGGTTGAAAAGTTTTTTCAGCGTTATCTTTGTAAGAATGAATGAAAACGGGGAAGTGGTAATCAATATTTGATCCCGACCATTTTGAGGAGCTAGAACGTCTGTTTGTATTGTGGACACTGGGCCAATGTATGTTTCCAAATGCTAGCTCAGTAGTGTTAATTGGGTTTCTCGAAGCATTAGAAGATTTAGAGCAAGCACCAACATATGATTGGGGGACTGCGATTTTATCAGAGATTTACATTGCCCTAAGTGATAATTCGACGTGTGATAAAGATAGTTTTAATGCTTTCTGGGGAGTTCTGGAGGTAAGAACCAATCTTTTTCACATTATGTATTTATTTGTCATTTTTATATGGAAAAGTTATTAACCTGCTGAATGTTATTATTTTCAGTATTGGTGGTATACATATTTCCGTGTTTCGGAACCTTGTCTTAAGAATTATACGAATGTATTTCCGATCATACGAAAGTATGATTCTGAGAATTGGGAACCTGCACTTGAAGATGGTCAACATCTTGCTATTGTTCATAAGATTCGAGCAGTTGAGTAGAACAAGCCATAACCTTATCTCACGGCCATATGAAGCAGTACCTGAGTTCCAAGAAGAACTAGGTCAGATAATGGTAGAGTTAAGCCTTAAAAGGATGGTGTTATACAGCCCTATTTCTGAGAAGGGTGTTTGGTATTATGGTGAAAGACAGCTTCTTCTGTTGCAAGGGAGATCGGTGATAGCTGTCAACCCTTATCCCAAAGAGATGTTTGCAGACGATTACTTCAAATTGATAAGAGAAGGTCATCATTGGCAAGAAGGCGATGCATTGATCAGGAGCCGATGGACGAGAAATGAGTACCTATCTTGGTTTAATACTATTTTCAAGCCAAATATTTCCATGCAACCGCAAAGTTTAGGTCGGATGGATTTCCCAGACTTTAGGTAGGTTGCCACTTGACAATGAATTTCTTCCTTCCCAACCTCCACCGAGAGACGGGTGACGTATTTGCATATCCTTCTCAAAGTTCATCGTCATACATGCCACCATTTTCTTGGGAAGTAAAGACTATATCCAGCACATCCGGAGAGATTGTTACTTATCCAATTGTTTCTAGTGCACCTACTCGGACTTATCCATACCTCGGGGTCAATGCTACGAGTTGGAGTATCGGACCGATGTAACAATTATGATGCTCTTCTTCATGGATTTGAGAATATGCACTTGGAGCAGATGCAAAGATTGAGGGAAAGCATGATGTATGACATGAGTCTCGAAGTGTTGGAGTGGTAGAGGATTGAGTCCGGTTTTGGAGCTGGTGGAGGATTGAGTCCTAGTGGAAGTCGTGGAGACCCGTCAAAGTCGGCAAAGTCGTCGAGGTCGGCAAAGTCGTGGAAGTCGGCAAGGTGGTGGAAGTCGGCAAAGTGGTGGAAGTCGGCAAAGTGGTGGAAGAAGATTGAGACGTCGTCATATGGAGGAGGTACAGAGAAAGTTCAACTCCAAACATGGTGTTAGAAAGTCAAGCGGTACATGGTGTTGAAGAAAACATTGGCATGGATACAACTCCTACACGTATGTTTAGTCATTTGCCAAGCTGACATGCGGCTCCAGGTGGTGGTGTGAACATGGAAGTAGTTAGGCAAACGAATCTGTATACCCCAATTGCCTCAACCTCATCGGCATTTCAACCATTCCGTGCAACAATATCAACCACACGCATTTCAAGATTTGTATAATGTTCCCATACCCCCGTACTCCCATTGCTTATCAAGGTTATGGTGATTCGATGAGACTCAACCACCAAGTCGAGTCTCAAACCGGCACCTTAACTAGTTTGTTGAACAACTCTATGGATCCGAGAAAATGCGAGGCAATTGGATCTTTGGTCTGGGAGGAAACGGACAAGGAAATGAGTAGTTAAAATGTTTTCTTTTAGTTGAAATTTGAAATGTAATTTTGTTTTTTTTAGATTAATGGAAACTATCTTTTAAATTAATATTGATTGAAACGATTTACATTTCATTAAAAATTCACCTTGAGTAGGTATGTGGAAATACGCTATCATGATCCATGTTATTTCCTCGTAGTCAAATCCACTTCGGTTATGCACTATCCATGGTGAAATGAATTTGAAGTTGGGTTGGAATTGGTTGAAATCCGGTAGGGGGAAATATGAGCCGTTGGATGAAGATCGACGAGCGATTATCATAGTCATCGAGCGATAGCTTGGATCATTGTCGACCGAATGACCATCGAACGATCATTTGACCATCGAGCGACGAAGACTCTATCGCCGCTGGAAACTCGTCGCGTATGCCTATATGCCGTGAATAACATATTGGCATATGAGTTTGGCAGTTTGGCATACCCATAGTGGGTGCATATATGCCAAATACCATGTTTTGGCATGTGCATAGGAAGAGGCCTTATTATTCCTCCAAAGAGCAGAGGTTGGTTTCTACTTCAAGACATAATCAAAACTATAGACTCAGTTCGAAGTGATGAATCAAGCCGAAAACCGAAGGGGGAGACATATATCACATGGGAAGCTCATGCACTACGGCAACAAGATACAAAGGCCTTTCTAGAAACTTCAATCAACTGCATCGAACACCTCTACCGCCAGCAATAGTACAACTTTTCTTGTGGAAAGCATTGACCGAAGGTCTTTCGACCTTCGACACCAACATTCTTCCTCGATGCAACTGGTCTGTACCGAAGACTGCTATTCTCCACCAATATCATGTTGATGTGGATTCATGGCGTATCATATTAATTGTAATCGATGAATCTTGGGGTATTTCATACCTTCAAGTAATTGTACCTTAATTAGTAGCTCAAGAAAATGTATGCTTCAAAAAAAAAAAAAAAAAGTGAATATCGGAGGAAAGCCCATTATACATAGAGCTTTGTGGATGAAGGCCCAATCCAAACTGTCGTATGTCTTTTGTGTATCAAGCTTCAGGGCAATTTTTGGCACCGAGGATAGTTTGGTGGAGGGGATTTGGTAAAACAGTTATGCGGTTACGGCTATTGCAATATTATCATGTAAATGATATAGGGTTTGGGGATAAAGGAATTTTAATTGAGGAATTGAAGAATAAGCCTTAGTCTGTCAACCAACAGTTCGGTTATGATTTTGTACACCGTATTTCACATCCCAATTGGTCGGAATTAGTTTGGAGAAGATGGATGGTCGGTTTTGGGATGAGGGTGAGATTGGTGTGGGTGTTAAGTGATGAGTATCAAAGAACTGTTGTACCATCATGTTGTTTTGTGGGCTAGTAGTGTCTCATCAGAAGAACTTGAATAACTTAGTATGGGCCTGGTGCTTTGTCCGATTTAATGGAGTATAACGCTGCTTTGTCCCGGAAATGATTGACAAGCAGTTAAATGATTCAGTGTTAGTCATGTTGCCTAATGCCATGCTCATCTTGTGGTTGATTCATGTAATTGACCATGAGGTGGATGCTGGCGTATGGAAGAAAGCGGTATTTAAGTCCCCCTACTAAGAATTTACGTAAAATAGATCAGATCGGGCGCTAGTTGAAAGGTTATATGCCTCACCCAAACATAAGTAGTAGTTTCCAACTATGACTTTATGCAAAATAGGTCACATTGAACGCTAATTGAAAGGTTATACGGAAAATGGGTCATTTGTCCAAATATTTTTAAAACATGGTTCTAATGGACGAGTAAAAGTTAGTATGGGTGAAATGGACACCAAATAAAAAGCAATAATGAAACTATATTCATCCTGGCTTAAACTTAAAAAAGAGTGAGATAAAATTAAATGCATCCTGATATAAATTAAAAATAAGAAAAAATATTTGAAAATGGGCAGAAAGAAAACTGTTTATATCCCGACTATTTGTACATTCAAATTTTAATTAATCAATTTTGTAAAAGCGGTTATATGCCTCACCACACATAGTAGTCAGCAATGATGACCAAACATAATTTCAGTTGAATCAGTCATCAATCAGATTTCTCACAACGTTATTTTCTCTCCATAAATCTTGCAACCCGTAAAACAGTGACCTATCCCACCAAAATGCAAGTTCAAGTCATCAAGTAGCATAGGTCCCCATGTAAACTATGCTGACTACAGTTTGTAACATGTTTAACTGGCTCAAAAATCGGAGATTTTCGAAAACAATGCAGACGTTTTGACAGGTAAAAATATACAGGTTTTTATAATAAAAAATTCATAACGTTACATTGTCCAGTGTCCACAGTGTGAAGTTGACTCATCCCATTAAAGAATCCAAATATGGGAGAGAAGTTTAATAGGATGCAGCGATAACTCAAATACAAGAATACAGTGTTACAAATACTTTTTAAATCACAAAATTGGTTAAAAAGACCAAAATTAAAATTTTTTGGGTAAAAATGACAGTTAGAAATTGATACTGTTTAAATGGACAAAAATTTAAAAATAGGCAGGATGTAACCAGTTTCATCCTGCCCATTTTCAAATACTTTTTCTTATTTTTAATTTACGGGGATGCATCCAGTTTCATCCTCGCTATTTTTTAAGTTTAAGCCATGATGAATCCAGTTTCATCCTTGCTATTTTTTTTGTGTCCATTTCACCCATAAAAGTTTTTACTCGTCCATTTGAACCATATTTTAAATTTTTTTGGACAAATGACCCATTTTCCGAAATTAAATGGGTTATGGGTTGCCTCCCATCACACGCTTAATTTAACGTAGATTGGCTGCTGGCTCCAGTTACTCCCCGGGAGGGAGTAAATCTCCTAGTTTAAGCACTTTCCCTGTACTATCACCTGTTACTTGATATATTATCACATAAAAAACTAATAGCGACCATTAACTGAATAAAAAGGATTGAGATGTACTATAGCCTGAAAGCAGACGAACTGCGCATGTGTAACACTGCCTTTATGATGAGTACGTTAACGGATCAATAAGTTCTCTGCCAATGAGAATTTGGGGGATGTGGGACAGGATACTCCTGTCCCCTACTTCTTTGCACATATCTTCAGTTACGAAACCCAAGGATCGAAGTTTTGTGAGGGTTTTTACAATCTCAGGGATGAACTGAAGCGACTTATAATTAAACAGAAACGTGAAAGCACAAACTTTCAAGTTCTTCTTGAATTGTGCAATGTTTTCTAAACTGAAATGTGGCTGAATATGGAGATTCAATCTTGTAAGGCTGGGAGATATTGGAATATACAGGTGAAGATCATGTATAGATGAGCAAGATTCTATGGAGAGACGGCTCAAACTTGGAAGGTGACGAGGAAATGACTTTAAGTTATCACACGTAAGTAGCTCTAAATCAAAGAGACAAGGCAGCAGGGACGCAGAATCTTCTTCTTCCTCCTCCTCGAAAAATTTGAACTCCTCCACGTTGGGGAGATCATGTAAGCAGAGGTTTATAACGGAAGATAATGAGATAGACAGAAATCTCAACAACTTCAGCTTTGGGCAACATCCAATTCTACGAAGTTTGAGACATGGCATGATACTAATTTCATCCTTGCCTATTTCTCCCTCTAGTACTACACTCATGTCCATTACCTTTAACTCGGGCATCTCACCAATTTCAAGATGAAGCAACTTTGGGAACAGTGTCAAACTACTAGCTTGTCCACCCCTAGAAAATGTATCGCAACCAATCCCGTAAAACTCGGGACTGGTGCTTGTCATCTTATGCACATTCCATACTATAAGAGATTCAAGATATGGAAGTGTACCTAGAGCTCGAAAAGCAGTTATATTTCTACACTCCATCATAGTGATGCTTGTTAAGTAAGGCATAACCTCTCTTGCTTGTACTTCTTGATTCACAAATTCCCATACTTTCAGGTTAGGGTTTCGCTCAATATTAAAAGTTGTCAACTTCGGGAAAGCAACATCTGTTGTTACACATCTGTTATCACCATATATCTCAACTCCATGTGTTTTAAGTTTTGTAGATAAGAATTTAGGAGGGTTTCGAGAACACAAAATTGGTCAAAAAGACCAAAATCAACAATTTCTGGGTGAAAAAGACACTTAGGTTTTGATCTTTTGTTTAAATGGCCAAAAAATTAAAAAGATCTTGTTTAAATGGACAAAAAATTTAAAAATAGGCAGGATGTAACCAGTTTCATCCCTGTCCATTTTCAAATATTTTTTTCTTATTTTTATTTTACATGGGATGCATCCAGGTTTCATCCTTGCTATTTTTTTAAGTATAAGCCAGGATGAATCTAGTTTCATCCTTGCTATTTTTTTTTTGGCTATTTCACCCGTACTTTTTTTACTCGTCCATTTGAACCGTGTTTTAAATTTTTTTTGGACAAATGACCCATTTTCTCCTTCGAGAAATGGTAGCTGTCCTAAAACTGGCAGTTCTATACAGTTGCGGAAACTAGTTAACACTAGACTGCGCAACGCTTTCACATTGCTTATCCAGCTTGGAAAACTGAAGCCCAAGTAATTGCTAATGGTTAGGATTTCCAAGATTGGATGTGATTGGAAGACTAGTGCACTCTCCATCAAACTCTCGACCACTAGTGCCTCAGAGTTTTGTTCCGGTAGCTGCAACTCAGCTCCTGAAGATATTTTTTCAATGCTATCAAAATCTAACCAAATCTGAGTGAGTTGATTCTTCATGTGAAGTTCGGCTCTACCAGCTTCATCTGCAGATTTCAATCACCCTAGCCCATATATCCTTATGCAGCCTTGTAAGATATTGAGGTAACTCAATTTTTGAGAGGTGCTGATAAACCGTCGAAACTCAGTAAGAAAGATGGATTCAGAAAAAATAAAATAAAAAAAGAAAGCTGGATTCAGAAGCCCTTGTGCATGAATCACATATAGTTCTCATATCTTACTTTCCAATATATCGCGTCACTGGTCTTCATTAACTTTTTTGTTCATGTAACTTCGTATTAGACTTATATCTAGACTAGAGGTAATCCATGACATTTAAGCGATATATCTAAACAAATTTCTTCGATCGCATTCTTCTTTCACTCCACGAAAAGCTTTATGACGTAACAATGAAGCGCTGTCCTGACATGATAAAGCACTCAAATTATATTTCCAAGGGCCAGCCATAGATGCTACACTCTCCAATTGGATTGACCAAAATACGACTTCCTTGTGCCCCATCATTGAGCAAAAGCATCAGATGAATCCAATCGTCAAGTCGTCAGTCCACACATCATCAAGCACAATTAAAAATTTCTTTCGTCTATAGACTCGACAAGTTCTTTGTTCAAAAGATGCCATGTTAATGCATCTGTGGGTTTAGTGTTCAAAGCAAGCCATGTTTGTGGATCAAAGGGTTTATTAATGGTAGCCTCTCGTATGATAGATTTTTTAACCATTTCGTCGTCAAAAGGATCTGAGACGCATATCCATATGTGTGTTTGAAAATGAGCTCTGAGTTTTTCAATTGGAAGAAGATTATGGGTCGTCGTCTCCAGTTGTGATCCTTGAATTTCTGTTCTCCACTCGTCAAGTATGTCCTCCATTTCATAGGCTACGATTTTGAGTTTATATAACCATTTGGTCACGTTTCTTTTGCCCATTAATTTCTTTCGCTCAGCATCATTGAGCACAGCTTGGAGTGCTTCAAATGTTGATTTGAGCATCTTGACATCTTCTTCAGCACCCACTACCAATCTCACTTCTTGTTCAATCTCTTGTTTATTAACAGAAACCAATTCTAAAACAGAGGAAATCACCGTCGACGAAGGAATATAGGAATATTCTAAAACAGCTGGAGCCCACCTGTGATTTTGAATTTCAAAATTTGAATCCAACGGATCCTCGAGTCAGCTTGGTAAGAATGGATCTGAATCAAGTCAGAGGGGGAGAAAAGTGGTGCCGTCCAAAGGTGGGGGCAACAATTGTCGTTGCAGGATTTCCTACAACCACACCCTCCAAGATTATATACTATTCTAACCAAATCCCATGATCAATTAGCAATGTTTAATTTATCTTTTTGATGAAACTTACAAAAATAATAAGAATACAAGGAAATAAAAATAGCTCTCTGAACTTTCTCTCTCCTATTTGTTCTCCTCTCATTCTACAAAAGATCTCTCTCTTCTCGACTTTGCTTGGTCCTTTATATAGGATATATTACATAGTGGATGACAGCTAAGCCAGCCTTTATTTTCGGATCTGATCTGCGTCGTTTTCGCAAGCTTACAAGGGTTTCCTTCGCAAGGTAATTCCGATCTTCGCTGAATCTTCACACTTTCCTTATGCCTATGCTGGCGTCAGTCGCTACATCACTTCTCTAATACTCTACGATGACTTTCGCAACCGTCCTTTAGTTGAAACTTCGCTGAGATAGTATTGTTGCGAGATTCTGTTCCTACATCTTGCCTCTTCTCATGTCTTCTCTGCGAAGAAGAGAATGATATGAGAATTTCTATCTTTGAATGCCGCAACCGCTCATTTTTCCTCTTTTCTTTTCCACCGACAATCTTCCTTGATTCCCGCGAAATAAATTATACGTGTTTGTTTTACCATTTATTTCTTGACACGTCTTTAGTAACCGTCATTTCTTAACCGTTCACATCATCTCTTCGCATTAATGAGTTTATCTTCTCGAAATGTCCTTCCCTCTATATATATCCTTCTCTGTCTTCTTCTGCTTTCTTTTCACTTTCCTTTTTATTTTCTCTGCAATTTTTATTCACTGTTCTTCCGCAAGTTCCACTTCTGCTACTGCAAAAAAAAATTAATTTCTTCTCCTTTTAGATCTTTTTCTTCTTCTCCATTTCCATACTCAAAAATGCCTCCAAGTGGTCGTAAATATGGTAGTGAATTTGAAGAAATTCAAAAAGACTTTAAAGAGAAAGGTTTTACATTGTCTACCATTCCCGATCATGGTCCTAAATCCATTATTTCTGCTAAATTATTTTCTAATCACCAGTGTAGCAACGAGGAAATTATAGTCTCGCTTGGCCAACTCCTTGCGGGTCTTCCTATCCCTCTTTATAACCCTAGTTTTCCATTGTTTTATGAGATCCTTTCCCATGCGAACTTTTCGCGAGCTATCTATCAATTGTGTGAAGACTGCATCCGACTTATACTAGAGTTTGCCTACCGTGGTGCAGGCTTGGGATCTCTTTATCCATCGAAACTTAGATCCTAAATTCGCTGATTTAGAGATCATCCCTGAGAAATATACCATGGAAAGTTTCTTTGAAAATTACGAAGTAATCACTATGAAGAAAGAAAACACTCGTTGGGGACTTCGTTTGAAGAAGAGAAAAAATGTTCCCAGCAAAAAAATGCTAATGCAAGATATTTATTGGCATTCTGCTACCAACTAAACTCCGCGCCAATCAAAAGATGACAAATGATGCGCCTTCCCATTGGCTCTGAAGGGACCTTACATCTCTGGTTCTAACATGCTACGTGAGAATCTCGCTCTGTATCAACCATGGGTATTTAAGTATCCCGAGAAGAAAGCAGAGGTATGCTTCTAAACTCGCTCAGTGTGTGATTCTCCCTTTTATTCCTATTCCATTATTTTCTCATCTTGCAAAAATTTTAGATTGTGAAGCTGACAAAATATTACAACAAAACTCGGAAAGAAAGCGTCTTAACAGCATTGCGTGCGATCACGGATGAAGTAAGAAATACTCTTTTGCATTATTATAACAATATATTATTGCCTCTTATTTCTTACTTTCATGCGTGTATGCAGGTTGAAATTGAAGTTGTTCCAGAAGCTGAAGAACCTATAAAGGTTGCGAAAATTACAGGCAAGGGTAAAGGTATTCTTCGCAAGAAGCAATCAACTGTCCCATCTTCAAAGAAACGAAGACTTCGCTCTCCCTCTCCTTTAAATTCTCAATCAGATGAAAGCATGGATGAAGAATTTGAAACCTCTTTCGCAAATGAGAGTTCTTCCCCTGAATCATCTATAGCGCAATTGTCTGGCATATTCTCTGATTCTCTACAAGGGATAGGAAACATTCCTTTAGCTAACACTTATCGGGCACTTGCGAACATCTGTGACGCCCCTCTTTTAGATGATAATGAATCCCTTCATGGTGTTTCTAGATGTTTTACTCCAAGTTTTCTAAACTCACTTGGTATTCTGGTAAACCTTTATTCCTCTAACTCGTTGTTAGTTATAATTCAAAGTTTATACCTTAACTTGATTTTTCTTTCTATTCTTTCGCAGGCTGGAAAGGCTTCTTATGCAGTTGCCTCTGACTTAGCTAGAAAATGTGGGAACTTTGAAAAGAAGAATTCCAAGCTTAATAAGATGGCAGAGGAATCTCGCAGCAAAAATGAAGAATTAAAAGCTGAGATTGCTGAGCTTCGCAAGAAGAACAAACAATTAGAAGTAGATTCCTCTAACCAAAAAAATAAAATATCCAGCCTTCAACAGGCGAACGATCAACTTTATGGTGAGTAGTACTTCTTATTCTTCTTCTCTAATCCTCTTCCCATAGTCTTCCCTTATTTGATTAATCATTTTTGTAGACATTTACGGTCTTTCTGATGAAGCCGCCTTTCTTCGCACCTTTCCCCACACTATGTATGATGATACCCTTCTCGAACGTCTTAATATTTCTTTAAGCAGTTATAACAATGATAAAACAAACTCTCTTTCCTTAAACGAACTCAGATTCAAATTCCATCTCTTAGAAATTGACCATAGAAGCAGTTTGAAACTAGCTCACAACTTAAAACGCCGCTACCTTGACTCCAAAGATGAGATTAACAAGCTAAGAGTTAAAATCAGTGATCTCATAGATGATAAAGATCGTATCACTAGTCAAGGTGCTCAAGCTTTAGAAAAATTTCACAAAACCCTTCTCGAAATCCAGCTTGAACGATATGAAGTTAACCATAAGAATGCCATTTTTGTCGAGAGAGAAAACCAAGTTCGTTCTCGTCTTCTTATAACTAATAATGATGAATTCGCTTGGGCTGCGAAAATCTTAGATGATGTCATAAATAATTTAGTTGTAAACGTTAGTCTCCAAGCTGATCATTCATCCTTGATCAAATATATGATCTCTAACAGAGAAGGTTGTTAACTTTACTTTCTTAATGGTTATTCTTTTTTCATAAACTTTGATTGAGTTATTGATATGTTATTGTTTATTCGCAAAGGCTGAGAAGGACTTTTGCAAAAGAATTGAAGAACTGGAGACTCAAACTAAATCTCTTGAAGCAGAAAAGATGGAACTCGCAGAAGATTTATCTGCTCGCAATGATAAATGCCACCGGCTCAAGAATCAATTGAAGCATACCGTTGACAACTTCTAGAATGACATTCTTAACTTTCGCAATCAAACAATCATGAAGGTCTGCGATGATAACCGCATTTCCCATTCTATGTATCCCTGCCTCTTGGATGAAATTCCTTCGAATGTATCACTTCCAGACATTTCAGATAGTGATGATAGTGAGGAAGAAGAAGAAGTTGAAGAAGACATTGATGAGGAAGAAGAAGAATCGATCAAGAAATAATTGTCCTTTTCTTCACTAACTTTTCGTCTTTTGTGACGCCTGTACATCTTTTATTCCTTGATCTTTATGTAAATCTGTCACTGCGATCTACTTCAGTTTCCAAAATCTCTCAATATAAGTTCTCTTCTTTTTGCTTTACCTATATATATTGGAAAAGTACTCCTTGTTCGCAACAACAAGATTAGTAATCAATATACAATTGATATATATATGCATTAATCTATCAGGTGGAAGAAAATAACATTTGCCTCTATTAAGCATTCCCATACTTGCCTCTGTTATTCGTTTTCAAATGAGAGATTAATCATT
Organism: Papaver armeniacum; assembly: GCA_023531295.1. NCBI lineage: Eukaryota > Viridiplantae > Streptophyta > Magnoliopsida > Ranunculales > Papaveraceae > Papaver > Papaver armeniacum. The sequence goes on from JAJJWW010010469.1 coordinate 791,840, forward strand.
CCGCAATGGTGTACAGGATTCTGTGCGTCATTTTCGATGTCCTCTTTATATTTTTCTGCGAAATCTCGCTATGATAAATTCTCTATCATATGTATCTTGGGATTTTCCAGTTCTTTGTTTCAATATTATTCTCTTGTGTGGTCTTATCTTGCCTTCCTAAGTAAATGTCTTATTTTTCCACTCTTTATATTTTCGACAAAATCGCAGGACGTCTTTACATTTTCATGTATTGACCCATTGATTTTGCCTTATCATTTTCTTGTATTTTTGCCTCAGCAGGATATTTTTCGTGCAACAATATGACAGGCCTAAATATTCTTGCGAGCGTAAAGCCCCATGATATTGCCGTCTTGAGACGAAATCGCAGGACGTCTTTACACTTTCGTGTACCGACCCATTGATCTCGTCTTATCTTCTTCTAGTATTGTTACCTCTGCAGGATCGTTTCACAAATATGACAAGCCTTAATACTCCCATGAGTAAAAAGCCTCATGACATTTGCGTCTTTAGACACTTATCAGCTCCCTAATGGAGGGTTCCGCCCTTATCATCCCCCTAATTTCCCCTTTAAGGAGGCGTAACTCTACCATACAAGGTTGGCTCCTCCCATCCGGCCTCTTAACAACAACCAGTTTTTTTCGCAGCCTCTTATCCCTTCGCCGATATGGCTCATGGTTACGAGACCACACCCTAAATGGAGTTTTCTTCGGGCCGAGTGCATCATAGCCAAGACTTGCCAAGAATGGCCGAGACGCTTCAAACGCCCTAGGCACTCTTGGCTCAACCGTGTACCTTGGCGCCTTGATCGAGTTCTTCACTCTTTAGGAGAGACCTTCTTACCTTATCCGCCCAACCTAAGTCATAAGCTTAAGCTGAGAATCCAAGGCGCCTCTCCTGGATGGGTTTAATAACCCCAAGTCTCCATGACCCAGGTTCCGGGGCGGTGTAACCTTTCCCTGAGCCATGTAATAGGTCTCCCCTTCGATGACGCACTTTAGGTATAACATTTTCCTCTTGCGAAATTTTATTCGCGAACTAGGGTGTACGCAAAAGTTGGGTGCCTCTATCTTTTTTTGTTTATTCTCGTATTTTCTTTTTATTTTCTTCTGCAATTCTCGCGAAATTATCGTATTTTTCATTTGATGAATATTATTTCTGCGAATTTTTCGCATGTCTTCATTCTCATTGCTGCAATTACTTATTTTTGATTTTTTTAATCAATAAAATATATTTTTCAAATACATCATTAGCATTCAAATTTGCTTCTTCCTCTGCTCAATTTCATCAATTTTATTCTTATTTCACATTTTAAGTTTCTTACCTTTGTTACCTTGTGTTTGTGCTTCCCTGAGTTCTCGCACGCTATTGATGAGCTTGTTTCACAAAATACTTTCTTCTTGTTCTGGGTCACCATATTTTGTACCATACTTCTGCAGATATTTTTCGTCACCATACTCTCCTTTGCAAAATATTTGCTTGATGCTCATTCTCGAAGAACTAGTTTCTTTTCGTGAAATCCCTTCTCTTCCATGTTCCATTGCGTCTACCATCAATCGTTCGCCTCTTTGCTTTTCTCTGACATTGTGTTTCCAGTTGATCTTTTTAGCTACTCTCTCTTCACATTTTTCTACATCAATTGCATGACATTTTCTCCCTTCAACCCAATCTCCTCTAAAAATTCCAACACCACTAGGATGAGGAAACTTGATGCATTGATGGAAAGTTGAAGCTACTCCCAGAATCCCATGCAGCCAAGGTCGACCAATCAACGCGTTGTATGGTGACTTTACATCAACAACACAGAAAAGAATTTCGGAAGATAATCCCTTCAAAGGAATTCGCATGGTAATCTCTCCCTTGGGCTTGTTCGCAGTACCGTTAAAACCATAAATCTTATAGGTCGAAGGTATCAAATCTTCATCCTTTCCCCCCATAGTTTTGTAGGTATGGTAGAATAAAATATCTACAGAACTTCCAGTATCAATTAATATTTTATTGATCGCCCATGAATCCTCGGCTTCATCATCTTCATCTTCCTTTGGTTTCGGATTGATATCTAACTTTACCACCAAAGGATTGTCATGCATTTCCCCACCTTCGGGAATTTCTTCGGCTGTAAAGGAAATAGGATTTTTTTGCCATTCTTTTAGTGGAGAGACTTTCGCAATATTCATAATTTCTCTACCATCAACATCTCTTGCGAATGCTCTGCTCAGAATGTTATCATGAAAATCCTCTATGGTTTTGTAAGAATGTACAATGGAATTGCAGAATAAGTTTTTTGCGTTCGATCCAACTTCAATTAAAAATGTATCTTCTCTCTTAGCAGCATTTGCTCTGCGATCTTCTGATGGTGGTGGTGGTAATGGTAAAGGTTGTGGTTGTCTTATCAGAAAATGGTTCAACTTGCCTTGGTCTATCATTTTAAGGATATTCTCTTTATATTCCTACAATCATTTGTGGAATGTCCATGAAAATGATGATATGAACAGAATTCATGAGTTTTGTATTTCGGTGGTGGCTCCTTCCCTATGTTCCAAGGTGATGGAATATTTTCCATTAAAATTATGGCTTCCTATATTTTTTCCACACTAGCATTTAAAGGAGGCATTATTATTTCTTCCCATACTACCCTGTTAGATCCTGGTCCCCTTTGATAGGTATTCTTCTGTCCTCCATAAGTTTCTTGAGGTTGGTCAAGTATCTGAATCTTGTTATTTCCGCCACGATTATAGAACCTCCTCTCTTTCTCGAACTCTTCTTGATCTTGACTTCCCATCGCAACCAACTTTTGTTGACCTTCTATTTCCATTTCTTTTTGCAAATCTTGCGATGTGCTCGCCACTGTGTTTGTTAACCTGGGAAATAAGCTGGCATTCGCAATTGTTGAGCTTGTATTCGCAACTGGGTACGACTCCATATCATTTTGTCTTTCCTCAAGAGCAATGTATTCCTCTTGGAACTCTCGCAGCTCAGTCATTGTGATAGTATTCGATCCTAAATATTTGAACATACAATAGATTTGTTGCGAACATTGCATTAATGAATGATAAAATAAGGTATCTTTCATCCACACGACCAGCCATGTTACTACACATTGTCTTCCACTTCATAGTTAAATGCTTCAGACTTTCGCCAATTCTTTGTTACAATCCAAATGCATCTTCAATGCCAAGACGCAATGAATTGTTACTTATGTAAGCTCCTAAGAACACCGTTTGTAGTTGATTAAAAGATGTTATGGTATCCTTTGGAAATCGTTCAAACCATTTTAACGCCTCTCCTGTTAATCTTGATGCAAAGTATTTGCATAACACAACGTCATGGTTCTCCCATTGCAGCGTGCATCTCACATAAGCTTTGATATGTTGAACAGCACAAGTTGTCCCATCGAAGACACTGGTTAATGTAGGTAAGTTGCATTTTGGCGGTATTCCCCTTAACCTTACTTCTTGTGTAAACGGCATCTTCGCAGCTTCCTCTATTGCTTCATCCAATTGTCTTCTACCTCCTTCTCTTCTATTATTGAACATTCCCCTCATCTCTGCCAATTCTCTTAAAATTTGTTCATTCGAGCCTGACCCTTGGTCCATTGGTCTCTTTAGTCCTGATTCTCTTCTTCTACGTTCATGTCTATCTTGTCTTGCAAGATTTTGTACTTCCTCTTCATCCTCTTCTTCTTGCCGCCCTATGCGAACTTCTCTTTCATCCCTTTCATGCATCCGCAGATGGTTGCGTCTTTCATCTTCTCCTCTGTACTCTGGTTCATTCCTCGCTACTTCTCTTTCTCGCCTTTCTATCCTTTCTCGTGTTCTATCTTCTTCTTCATTAGTATTATCGTTGTAGCGAATTCGTTCGCGCCTTCTTTCCCGATTATCATGATTGTTATGACGTATAGCCTCCTGAAACTCTAGTTCTTCAATTTCTGCCCTTCTTCTTTCTCTTTCGCAAGCTATACGTGTTTGTTCGGCATTTCGCCTCTCAATCTCATCCTCCACTGTCTGTCGATTCCTTTGTATTTCTCTCCCATGCAATATCCTTCTTCATTCCTCCCGATTTTCTTCACCATCTTGATTACTCCGTCCATGACGTAGCTCATCTCTCTGATCTCTATCATTTTGTTCAATATGATAATTTTCTCCACGTTGGATATAGCGATTTTCAATTATTTCTCGCTCTTCACGATGTCCAACACCAAGATTCTGCATATCTTCTTGAATGTCCTAATCAACGCCTACTTCCAGCGAATCTCGTCTGGCTTCTCTTATAATTGATCTTGAATTTTATCTTGTAGTACTTCTCGACCTTGTATTTTGTAGTCTTATATTTTCCATTCTCAACTCATGATTTTCCCGTGTTAAATTTGCACGTTCTTCTGCTTCTAATCTTCTTTCTTCAAATATCCTCTCTCTTAATTAGTGTCTCTAGTGTTTCATTCCCCTCTTCTCCATGGACTATTCCACCTTCTACTCGTCTCAATTGTTGTGTTTTTTCTATCTCCTCTGTTGAGTCCGTCCTCCAAGTGTGTACACTGACTCTATCGTAATCAATGTTTCCACCTTGTATTGGTGTCTGTTTAATTGGGAGTTGAATTCGTTCTTCTCCTTCGTTTCTTATTCCCATCCTAGAAGATTCTCCCATTTACTTTCTCCTCCTTCCTGCAATTCTTGTGCTTCTCCTTACCATCTTTTCAATTTTAATGATCTCTTACCAATTTCACAAATTCTTCACCAATCTCTTAAAACCTTCCTCAAATCAATCCCTGTTTCTGGCGCCAATATGTGGTTGCAGGATTTCCTACAACCACATCCCTTCAAGATTATATACTATTCTAACCAAATCCCATGATCAATTAGCAATGTTTTATTTATCTTTTTGATGAAACTTACAAAAATAATAAGAATACAAGGAAATAAAAATAGCTCTCTGAACTTTCTCTCTCATATTTGTTCTCCTCTCACTCTACAAAAGATCTCTCTCTTCTCGACTTTGCTTGGTCCTTTATATAGGATATATTACATAGTGGATGACAGATAAGCCAGCCTATATTTTCGGATCTGATCTGCGTCGTTTTCGCAAGCTTACAAGGGTTTCCTTCGCAAGGTAATCCCGATCTTCGCTGAATCTTCACACTGTCCTAATGACTATGCTGACGTCATTCGCTACATCACTTCTCTAATACTCTACGATGACTTTCGCAACCCTCCTTTAGTTGAAACTTTGCTGAGATAGTATTGTTGCGAGATTTTGTTCCTACAACAGTAACTCCGGATCCATCTCAAACTATTCGATCAAGAGAATGGAGACTCGGCAGATAATAACAGAAACTGTCAGAGAGGAAGGAGAAATTGCGGATTAGGACGAACAAATTGGGGTGAACACTCAAACACCCTTTATGGTTTCAAATTGAAAAGAGGTGGAGATAGTCCCTAATACAACAATTCAAACAAGCCACAACTCAATTTTGGAGATCAGAAATGGAAAGGTAACTCTTGACCTTAACAATTTGAATGTTGATTATGAAAGTAGTGTAGACACAATTTATAATACTGTGGAATTACTTATGGATGCTAGTTGTAAGATGAGAGTAAATCATAATGGGAAACAACAGAAAGTACATAAGATATTTGCTGAAATTGTTGAGAGGCATGAAAGAAACCTGGCAACCAATGAGCAAGAAAATAACGACGGTAATGCTGTAGCAATGACTGGGGAAATCCAAGATCTCAATGAATGCTAAAACTATTACATGGAATGCTAGGGGACTTAATGCCATTGATAAAATTGACATCCTGAAGGAATTAGTCAGAAAATACAAACCTGCAGCTGTGGTGGTGCAGGAAACTAATATGACGAAAGTAACAAATTTTCTAGTTAACGCCATTTGGGGGAATGATAAGAACAAATGGAGCACAATTCCTTCTGAGGGATTGAGCAGAGGCATGCTCACCATCTGGAGTGATGAAATATTAGCATGTGTTGATGAATTAGTTTCACCAAACACTTTAAGTCAAAAGTTTGTAAACAGAAATGATGCCTTTGAGTGGACATTAACCAATGTTTACTCACCATGTGATGATGATGATAGATTTGATTTTTGGGAGGAACTAGACACGGTTTCAGGATGGGCTGGTAAAGCTTAGTGCATTGCTGGTGACTTTAATGCAGTCAGGAGGAGATGGGAGAGAAATAAATCAGGTGGTTCAAGATTGGGCAAGAGATTATTAAATGAGTTTATAGACAGTCATGATTTGTTGGATATTCCTATGGGAGGGGGTCTATATACTTGGAAAAATATGCAAAAAGATCCCATAGTGTGCAGATTGGATCGAATACTCATAACCCCTGATTTTGAGAGTAAATATCTAAATGTTGCATAAACAGCACTTTCAAGAGATGTATCTGACCACTCACCAGTTCTACTCTCTACAGGTATAATTTCTAGACTCAACCCACCATTTAGAGTTGAAAAGTTACTCGCTAACTAATAAAACTTTCTTGAGTAACCTGGAAATTTGGTGAAATGCAATGACTTTTAATGGGTCTCCAAGCTTCAATTTTGCAAAAAAACTGCCAAATCTGAAGTTCTTTTTGAAGAAGTGGAGAAGAGAACAATATGGGCAAGTTTCTAGCAAGAAAAGTGAGCTGGTTACCAAAATAAATGACATGAATATGAAGGAAGAGGGAGGCAAGCCGTCAAATGAGGAATTCATAGATAGACCACAATGGAAAACTAAATTAAAGCAGATCAGATTTGATGAGCACCGAAAATGGGCGTTAAGAGAAAAATGCAAGTATGCTAAAGAAGAGGAAAGCAACACCAAATACCTGCACTAGCTAGCAAATGGGAGAAAAAGGAGAAATACTGTACACAAGCTTGTAATCAAAATGAGAATAACTTTAACCAAGAAGATATCAGGAAAGATTTCACAAACTATTTCTCAAATCTCTTTAAGGAATCACACAAGTGGAGACCACAACTTGAAGATGATAACATCCAAACAATGTCAGTTGAGGAGAGGCTTTGGATAGAGAGACCCATTGAAAAGGAGAAGTTGTGGAGTACCATCAAAGGCTGTGCAAAGAATAAAGCACAAGGACCTGATGGATATCCTCTAGAATTCTACAAAGCTGCTTGGCCTGTGATCAAGAATGATCTAATGTCAGTTATCAAAGAATTTGAAGAAGAAGAGAAGATGGACTGGAGATTGACCTGCTCATTCATAAGCTTCATACCAAAAAGAGAGGACTCCAGCACTCCAAAGCTCTTTAGACCAATTAGCCTTGTGGGCAGCATGTATAAAATTGTGTCAAAAATACTAGCAGAAAGATTGAAAGTAGTGCTACCTCAATTAATATTAGAACATCAAGGTGTATTTGTCAAAGGCAAGCGAATTCAGGATGGAATCCTCATTGCAGGAGAGCTTATTGAAGAGAGATTTAAATCCAGAAGACCTGGAATTCTATGTATATTGGATATCGAAAAGGCCTTTGATAACATTAACTGGCATTGTCTAGATAGCTTATTAGAGGGAGCTGGATTTGGAGAAAAATGGAGAAGCTGGATTTTCTGGTGCATTTTCACAGCTCCCTAAAAAATTCAAGCATGAGAAAGGACTAAGACAGTGAGACTCTCTTTCTCCCTTTCGTTTAATTCTTGTTGCAGATTTCTAACTAAGCTATTAAGAAGATGACAGACATTAAACATGATCTCTGGATTCAATATACACTCCCAGATTAGTGTGTATCATCTGCCATTTGCCGACGACACACTAATATTTTTGGATGCGAAGGAAGAAATCACTACGGGAAAAATCATCATTGACGACACTAGATAAGAGTTGTAGTACCCCTACGACAACTCCATTTCATGCATTGTGGAACGGGGGTATTGTAGAAAGTCCAAGTTTTTCTACAATGGTTGACAAGGGTTGTAAAGGGTGATGTGATTCATGGTTCGACAATATTTTTCCAAAGTTGTGATTCTCTATCGATTTTTTTTTGAAAGCCTAACACAACCCTTGCTTGTGTTGTAGGAATATCTTGGACAACACAAGTAGGGTATCGTGGAAACATATGTAACAACAAATACTGGTATTATGAATAAGATTTACACGTCTATTGTGTGAGTTGTGGAACTATCTTGGACAACACATAGTTATGTTGTAAAGACACTATTTCACAATATCTCGTTTGTGTAGTTGAAATGTGGTAGACGACATTTATTAGTATTGTGAATAATACTGTCACTACACCTTCTAAAGTTGTAGAACTTTTCTGAATAACTCCTACTTATGTTGCAAGATTTGCTTTTACAATACCCTTAAAGGTTGTAATATTTGAAGTAACAACTTCTGTTTTTAGTATATGAATGTATAACTACAAATTTTATTAGAAATTGTGTGCATAAAACTATTTTGAAAAAAAAAATTTATAGCTGAAACTGGATTGCCGAAAGTATTTCACATTCACATTAACCTGCCAGTGCAACACACTTACATTCATTCAAATTAACCTACTAGTGTTAAACACACACACATTCAAAAAAATAGCAGCGATACAAAAGTTAAGTTTCCTAAACACACTCCAAAAAAGGTTATGAAGATGTCTATGAGAACACTAATCGATCCTTGGGCCATGTAATAAAACATCCGACAACATTACTAACATACTTGAACTCTGAAGTTGGCATGTAGACATAAGCATCATCCACATGAGCAATTCTCACACACACAGTGTATGCCAGATCATAATGAATCTATAAACCGCATCCCATTCAAGCTACTATCATTTGTGGGGGAACTGCCATTTCGATTTCAGTAGGAGCCATCATTGAAGGCATGAAGAAGTCTTCTTAAACCTTACGTTGGTGGATGGTAACAACATCAGGCAATGGAGTCATTGGACCATTCTTTCCTTTATGATCCCAATCCAACATGTTCTTGACCTTGATACCAATAACTCCCTGCTCAAAAAAACAAACAACAAATGAACTTTAAGTTAGAAGATTAACGGAATTTCCAGAAACAAAGAAAATATAATTCGGCACACAACAAAAAAAAAGTAAAACAGAAAAATAGGCGCTCTTTAGTAGGACTGGAGAGAATGATCAGATAGAGGTAATACATTTATGTCACCGTTTCGACAATCAAACCAATAGGGAAATTACCTAATCATCACCTCATACTCTCCACTGTCTAACTCTAAACAAAAATGAAACAAACAAAAGTAGAAGACAACAATGACAAATAAACAAAGAAGAGATTTCAGGGCATCAGATCTCCAAGGTGTTAACATCAATGAAACATTCAGACGCAAATTACCCGTTCACATACAAATTTTCTTCATTTTCCCTTGAAAGTCAATGGAACAGATCGTTCAACTTGAACAAACAAAACAAATCAATTGTTATGTTCAAAGGAAAGACAATATAAAGAAAGTACGGCGAGAATCAGCTAGAGCTAATACATTTATGTCCAAATGAACTACAGAGCTACAGGACAAGTTACATCAAAATGAACTACATGAGAGTTACATGAATTGAGAATAATTCTCAAGAAGCCTTGAAAAAACTAAACGAGACGTGTTCGACATCCACCACCGGCTATAGTAGAGGAATAACATTCAGAAAAGGAATAAAGTGACATGTTCCACATCCACCACCATATGTCCAGGTCATGCTTCTGAACATTATGCATATTTTTAAATAGAAGAAAAAAAAAATACATTGAACTCAGCACGGTGCTCTTGCCCATAGATAACAGAGACAGTCCAGAAAATACCATGAAAAAAGGATCAAACTAAGTTAGACAATTGTCCTTTACAACATATGAACCAGAGAGTATACACCAACAAAGAGAGAGTATAGAATGTTACCTAAGAAGTCTCTGACCTTTAGAGATTTGATTCCGTGCTCCAAAGCAATTGGATTGATGTCAGTACCATCCGACAACTCTTGTCCCATGGTGGTGGAAAAAAATCGTTTCATAAAAAAACTACAATTTTTGTTTCTGCAATTCAAATATGAACTTCTTAGATTTCAGGCCACACATTGACATTTACATAAGTAATAAGTGTGATACAATTTAGAAATACTTACCAGTCATCGGTAATTGTTATGACATGCTTTGGGATAGTCTCGTTATTAGCTTTTATCTTTCTGATGCTCATAGTAGGGGAAACACTTTGAAGAACCCTAATAACATCTGGAAATTCAAAATAAGAAAACATAACGATAGTAAATCAGAATACAAAAATTAGAAAACAAGAAGCAATAGCAAAGGTTAATGCAAGGTGTAATTGGTGTTATAACTACAAGCTCCATCCCATTCACATTCATCTTAGAATCATTTTGGAAAGTTTTGAACTACTTGTTAATAATTTTATGAGTTCCTTTTGATATGTAATAAAAATTTCCCAATTCAAGCTTATTGTAGAACTTGTTTGCAGTTTCATTAAACATTGTTGCTTGAATTTACATACCCTGCATAGATGGAATAGTTTCAATATGTCAATATAAACATGATAACCCACTCACAGGAATCTAGTAAAAGAGAATATGAGAAGCAAACTGCATACACATAAGAAGAGACAATATGATGAAGTCTTCTTGCCATGGCCATTCATTTAGAAGGAGCACTGTTGAAAGAGAATACATTATCCACAATTAGTATCCAATAAATCCAAATAAGGAGTCAAGCAAAAGAGAACATTCTAACTACTATCAATCACAAGCTCATATAGAAACTCAAAGCTAAACTTTAACACGAATCCAGTTTCTTTCTTTGGTATCAGTTCAATTTCAAGAATTTTAGGATCACTTACAATCTCACTTTCAAGTACAGGAGCAATACTGAACAAGGATGAGGCCAAGATTTTGGAAATTTCCCCAATCGATATCAGATAACATATTGGATGGAAGCCTTGCCTTGAGTTTCATTTTTCCATCACTAGTTGTGAATCTGAAAATCATCAATGTAAAGGAGTAAATTTCAAGATAACAATGCACATAAAGGCAAACACAAAACTTAAAAAATCCATCTAACTGAAGGATTAAACAACCCAATGATCTAAATCTTCTCAAATTGAAGACTACAAACACCAGCTTTACAACTCCTTTGATAATCCAATCTAAACACAGAGAAAAAATGCATAAAGGGTCACGAGTTTATTACCAAATCGAGCCCTTGTCTGAACTTCAAATCCATGTCTTTAATCTTCTAATCTTCAGAAATATCTTTCAACCCTTGTGCATATCCATAAGCAACAACTGCATCTTCCTGTCTTGTAATTTCGGCATCAAACACAACCCAAATTATCACCATACTCTTCATACTCTCAGCTCACCAGAAAATACCCATCCTTCATGTCCTTCTTCATCCGAATCTCCACCAACAGTAGCACAAATTCCCTTATTGTCTCCATTAACAGAAGAATTGAACAACGGAACTCATATTATGACCTAACCAAATATCCTGCATCTTCTCACAGACATCCATCTAACCATATTCTTCCATTCTTCTTTTCTGAAATCTAACAGGTCTTCAATACAGACACCATCGTTCCATATCATTACAAACTGCACCCATCAAATCAACAATTGATTTTAGCCTAAAAAAAATCACTCAAAAATAAAAAATAAATGACAGAGAAGGATGGATTGAAAGAGGGTTTACCTTTCTTTTCTTACTCATCTGTGTCATCCTCTCCCATTATTCTCCATCACCCCAGATTACTATAATTGTCTTAAAATCCTCCTCTGAGATTCATCGCAAACCCTAATTCTGCATATTGATTTGTGGTGGTGATTGACGTTTATTGATTTGTGGAAAGGAAGGAGTCGATGCTGTTATATTCAGAATTAGGATTTATAGAACCGATTGATGCTCCGAAGTTTTAAGAGATGAAATTAGAGTTGTGGTTTGATGAAGAATCAATTGAAAATCTAAACTTGTATTGGAGATGAACTGAGCCAGGGTTTCTGAATCTGGTCTCGAGATTCGATTGAAGATGAAATTAGGGTTCTATGATGTTGATTAGAGATGGGTATGATGCAGATCCATATGGAAGAAGTAAATATCAACAACACGCATTACATCTGCAGAAGAAAAAAAAGTGAGGGGGAGTCGGAGGCGCAACTGAGGAAGAAAAGAGACGGAGAGGAAGAAAGAGAAAATTGATAGGAATTGGAGTTCTTAGTGTTGAGGAGGGTTAGGTGTAAAAGAATGTACGAACATACCATGCTAGCCGCACCTCTGTGCCAATGGAAAATCATGCCATCCACACCGACCACGCCAAAATCATGCCAACCATGCTAGCCGCACCTCTGTGCCAATGGCAAATCATGCCAGCCACACCGACCGCGCCAAAGCATGCCAGCCATGCTAGCCGCACCTCTGTGCCAATGGCAAATCATGCCAGCCACACCTACTGCGCCATGCCAAACGCACCTCGCCATGTCCCCATGCCGCGCCACCATACTGGCCTTCACGAAGCGGCTATCAAAACGAAGGCGTGCAACAATCAACGGTTGCCCTTCAATCCCAAGAGCAAATCCTGTCCGTGTAAGGTTACCAAACGACCTTTGCCCCAAAACCCTAGCTTGGTCACGCACCTAGCCCAAGCTAGTCACGCCAGGCGCCTATGGCAAACCCTTGGCCCCTCATGCCAAGCCAAAACCGCACCTAGCCCAAGCTAGCCACGCCATGCGCCTATGACAAACCCTTGGCCCCACATGTCAAGCCAAAACCGCACCTAGCCCAAGCTAGTCACGCCATGCGCCTATGTCAAACCCTTGGCCTACATGCCAAGCCAGAACCGCACCTAGCCCAAGCTAGTCATGCCATGCGCCTATGGCAAACCCTTGGCCCCACATGCCAAGACAAAACCGCACCTAGACCAAGCTAGTCACGCCATGCGCCTATGGCAAACCCTTGGCCCACATGCCAAGCCAAAACCGCACCTAGCCCAAGCTAGTCACGCCATGCGCCTATGGCAAACCCTTGGCCCCACATGCCAAGCCAAAACCGCACCTAGCCAAAGCTAGCCATGCCCAAGGCGAACCCTTGGACCCACATGCCAAGTCAAACCAAACCTAGCCAAGCTAGTCGCGCCATGCCAAACGCACTTTGCCTTGGACCTAGACATGCTAGTCACATCATGCCAAGCCAAACGCCCTTGCCTTGGCCCTAGCCACGCCACACGCCTAAGGCGAACCCTTGGCCCAACATGCCCATCCAAACCAAACCTATCCAAGCTAGCCGCGCCATGCCAAACGCACTTTGCCTTGGCCCTAGACATGCTAGTCACATCATTCCAAGCCAAACGCCCTTGCCTTGGCCCTATCCACGCCACACGCCCAAGGCACACCCTTTGCCCTACATGCCAAGCCAAACCAAACCTAGCCAAGCTAGCCGCGCAATGCAAAACACACTTTGCCTTGGCCCTAGCCATGCTAGTCACATCATGCCAAGCCAAACGCCCTTGCCTTGGCCCTAGCCACGCCATGCGCCCATGGCAAACCCTTGGACCCACATGCCAAGCTAAAATCGCACCTAGCCAAAGCTAGCCACGCCCAAGGCGAACCCTTGGCCCCACATGCCAAGCCTAACCACACCCTAGCCGCGCCACCCTGTTGGCCTTCCCTACGCGACCACCAAAACGAAGGCGTGAAACAATCAACGGTTGCCTTCAAACCCAGGAGCAAATCCTAGCCATCCAAGGTTACCAGACGACACATGGTAACCTTTGGCCCTAAAACCTAAGTTTGGCCACGCCAAACCTTGCCATGCCAATGGCATGCCAACCTATCCGCGCCACCACGTTGGCTCTCACTACGTGGCTACCGAAACGAAGGCGTGCAACAATCAACGGTTGCCCTTCAATCCCAAGAGCAAATCCTAGCCATCCAAGGTTACCAGACGACACATGGTAACCTTTGGCCCGAAACCTAAGTTTGGCCACGCCAAACCTTGCCATGCCAACCTAGCCGTGCCACCACGTTGGCCTTCACTACGCGACTACCAAAACGAAGGCGTGCAACTATGAACGGTTACCCCTCCTCTCAAGATACAAAATCTCGACCGTCGAAGGTCACCAGGCTGGCAAGTTTCCCGATCTTGACTTTCCAGGCCACAACAACGTGCTACATGTTTTCCTAAACATTCGAGACATCAACACAAACTGGGGGATCCTCTTTGGGTATTATTTGGCGGCTTACAGCGTGCGGCGTACACTACGCCCGTCATAAGGAAGTGTCATAATGGTGAGGAGGTTAGTAAATACGGGAAGTTATGTGTGAAACGTTCATGGGACATAAAGCACATGCGTTAATAACTTTATGGGCCATCAATTCCATAACATTAGCAGTTTCATGAAAACCAGTTTCATGCGTTAACCACTTTATGGAAACATCAATTCCATGCATACGGTTATCACCTCCTCTCATTTACTTCCCCACTCCTTAATGAGACCAGGGTACGTTTTTACTCCGACTTGTATAAATAGGTCTTACCTATTTCTATTGAACAACAAGTTCATACGGGAGATACAACACTCAGAAATACTTACTTGCTAGCTCACCTTGGGAGCTCTCTCACTTTTCTGATAACAAGTCGTAGTAACCCAACTACTCTTCCAAAATCAACTATTCTGGTCGTACCACTTTCCTTGCTTCCCTCCCCAAAACCAACCCATTCTCCTCCACTTTGTGACCGAGGCAAGTCTAGAACGGCCATTTCTTGGTTCAGGTCGGACTTGTACAGATTGATCTCTCGAATCTAAAGTACTCCCTTGCAGTACATTGTTTAGGGTTTAAATAGTTTCTCACCTGTACACCCGCAATTACCGAAATCAGTAGAAACCATTTTCACCTACAAACACCCGTCCACGTGACCAAAATTCTAGATTTGTAAATTCCCGTAAAAATCGCCATAACCCGACATATATGTAAAAGGAAAGATGTACTTGACCCAGTTGACTACGAAAACATATAAAAAGGCAAGATATACTTGAGTAATTGACCATGACAATCAAACAACTCGTTAACTCTGTATTTTTAAAAAATCGCTAAAAATCTGACGATCTGCTAAGGAATGAAAGACTGGATCACTAGAGATACGACATTCGAGAGGAAATCGTTCGAGGAGGTCGATTTCGACTACATATTTGAGCGTCAATAGACATTTACACTGACATGTCATGTAACTGGACGCTAACTTTCAAATGTCTTCACATTTTCGTTCAGGAATGGGATACGAAAGTGTCTTTTACAGGTTCATAGAAGATTCCTAGGAAATATCCAACTTAAGGACATAAGACTCGCTTTTCTAGGATTTTTTAATATTTTTCAGCACCTGGATTCAGGCATGTCAATGTGAAAAAACGGGGTCTAACAACCATACCCAACAATTCGTTTGGCAATATGTGAGGACTTACTCCAATATACTTTAAAGAGAATCAACTAGACAGTCAGACTCAATCTTTATAAAAGTATATCAAAGAGTTTATATCTCTATCTCTCAATTCAATCTGCAATCAGCAAATGGAAATTTGCGAGCTCGATTGAATATAAGAGAAGTATTGAACGGTACCAAAGATCAATGTTCAAGGATCAATCAATTTCAATCAACAACCAAAGGTTTGGATTTCCAAATTGATCGATTCAACGCACCACCTGTGATATTTCAATTATATAACAAAATACAATGCGGAAAAGAAATAACATAGATACCAGAATTTCGTTAACGAGGAAAACCGCAAATGAAGAAAAACCCCCGGACCTAGTCCAGCTTTGAACACCACACTGTATTAAGCCGCTACAGACACTAGCCTACTACCAATGAACTTCAGACTGGACTGTAGTTGAACCCTAATCAATCTCACACTGATTCAAGGTATAGTTGCCTTCCTTACGTCTCTGATTATAGCAAGATACTACGCACTTGATTCACTTAGCTGATCTCACCCACAACTAAGAGTTTCTACGACCCAAAGTCAAAGACTTTATAAAAAATCTTTCTCACACAGAAAATTCTATTGGAATAGATAAATTTGTCTCCTACAGAAATTCCTATGAGTTTTGTTCCTTCTTTTGATAAATCAAGGTGAACATGAACCAATTGATAAACCAGACTTATATTCCCGAAGAACAGCCAAGTATTATCAATCACCTCATCATAATCTAAATCGTATGGAAGCGAAACTAGATATTGTGGAATCACAAACGATGAGACGAAGGTGTTTGTGATTACTTTTTATCTTGCCCATCGGAGATTAAATCTCGAGCAAATCTTAGAGAAGATAGTACTCAAACGATAGAATCGGGAAAGATCAGAACACACAACTACAGAGAAAATAGTTGGGTCTGTCTTCACAATCCCAATGAAGTCTTTAAGTCGTTAACCTACGGGGTTTCATTAAAAATCTAAGGTTAAAGGAGAATCGACTCTAGGTATGCAACTAGTAACACAAAGAAGTGTGCGGATTAGGTTTCCCAGTTGCTAGAGTTCTCCTTTATATAGTTTTCAAATCAATGTTTGCAATCTAAGTTACCTTGGTAACAAAGCATTCAACATTCACCGTTAGATGAAAACCTGATTAAACCCAACTAATATCTTTCAACCGTAAGATCGAACTTAGCTTGTTACACACAAATGAAATGTACCTTAATTTAGGTTTAAGTGACCGTACCTAAACGTGTACACCATGTTGGCTCAACAATAGTTAACCGAAGTTATCCATATGAACACTCTCATATCAACCTTGTTCATCTTAACCATAACTAGTTCAAATGACTAAAATGAAACTAGTTAAAGAGTTGTTCAATTGCTATATTCTCATAGAAGTATACAAGAACACAATAGTAAAATTGGTTTGATTCACTCGAATCAATTCATGAACATTATAACCACGGTTTGTAAATATTGCATTCCTTATTATATAAATGTTTAAGTTCATGTACACAACCGATTTTAGAACTCTAACCTTCAAGTATGCAAACGGGGACGCATACTTGAAATACCCAGACCAAGATTGGGTTTCGTCAGTATGCAAACAGGTATGCGTACTTCCAATCCCAACAGAAATACTCGGACATGAACCTCACGCCAGTACGCGAACGGCTACACATACTTAGGTTCTCGGATTTCTTAAAACTAATAGGTACGTGTACGTGTACGCATACTATGGTTCCCGGACATGGATTACATATGTGCAAGAGTACACAACATGTCACAATCCAATAATGGTTAAGTGTTCTAAACTATTATTTCAATCATTGAAACTTTCTTAGAGGATGACAATAGCCGTTTTCACACACTATTAGCATCAAAGCAATTTTGAAGTTATTGAAATAATCATAACGAAACATTCCAAGTCTACACCAAATGATTGTATCACACAAAGCATGTAAGATGTTACTCGGCAATTTTCACATGATCATCTTTTGACTTGCGTCAAGAATATACGATGAACTTGGTCAAAGAGAAAGCTTACCAACACATATTTCGAGAAATATGTAAGCGAGTTAATCTCAGATCAAAATCTCAAATGTGTATAATAGAAAACTATATCGTAACACGACTTATGTCTCAATATAGGAGATAGAGTAGAAATAGACTTTCCAAGTGATAGATGAGTTTCAGTCTCCACATACTTTTTGTTGATGAAGTTCCACAAGCTCTCCTTAGTAGTTATTCGTCTTCAAATTATGAACACCGTGCAGTCTAATGCTCAGTAGACTAGAAATCAAGACTTATAGTTTTGATCACTAACATTGACAAACATGCTTGAGATAGCAACGCATGCGAGTTTGACCGAGCAATTCTTTAACACGATGGATAACATAATATTTGACATTCGTCCGAGTCCGTATCAAAAATTTAGGATATTATCTGAAATCTCGAATACAAATACGGATGTCATATCAGATATTTTTAAGTTATCAGACTAATTTGGTCTTATGATTATAAAATCACGAAAAGAAAAAGTGATTAAAAATAGCAAAATAAAATTAAGTGTTTTCTTTTTGTAAAAAATAATATTTCGTATAACTATCGAATATTACCGGATATCCATTAACAAAACAGATACAAATGTCAAATTTTTGTATCAGTTGGATAAGTATCATATTAGAAAATCCGTATATTTATATCGGATATATGGACACAAAATTTGCAATATCCGTTCCGTTATATACCAATGACACCCCTATTAACTGGATTTCACCGGCGATAGGACCCTTGCTTTACCATTAGACTAGAATCTAATAAGATAGACCGTAGTATCTCATCCCCATATGTACTCTGTTTGACTACATGGGCCGATGTCCATTGAGTCCCAAACATCTAGGGCTTGTTTGCTTCTCAACGAAGACAAAAACTCTATGGGAAAATTAGGGGGAGACCCAAGAAAAATATTATTCTCGTTGTCAGGCCCACAATTAATTTTAAGTACTGTGACACCCATAATTATATGAAATTATTTGAAAATGTCTGCATGATGGATTATGCATCCGCATGACAAAGTTATGCATCGGGGGTATAATTGGCAACACAACTTGGATATAACATATCTAAAAATCCGCGCCTTGGAATTTCACAAATTTTATATCGTTGGAAATCTTTTTAAGAGAGCTACACAACGAGTACAAACAAGAATATCAAATTTTTGTTTTTCACGAAAAAATCGGAGTTGAGCATCACTTTAGGCAAAATTTCGAAAACTTGATACATAACCATTATGCAGCCACCAAAAACGATGCATAACATATTCTGCAGACGCATAACGAATTATGCAACCATTTTCTCCACTGCATAACAAATTATGCCTTTGGATAGCAAAGTTATGCATCTATAACAAGTTATGTAACCATTGTTTTGGTTGATTTTAGTGCATACATAAAAAAATTGATGCATAATGTAGTATGCATCCATATTTACGGGTGCATATCAGGTTATGCATCTATTTTCTCGATGCATAAACGATTATGCAACAATTTTCTCGATGTATAATGCATTATGCAGTCATATTTTCGGATGCATAATAGGTTATGCATCAATTTTCACGACTGCATAACATGTTATGTAGATATTATTATAGGTGCATAACGTGTTATGCAACCGTTTTCTAGACTGCATAACAAGTTATGCAAAAAAAAAAAGTTGAAGAACGTGTTATGCAATTAATTTCGAGAATGCATAACCAGTTATGCAATTATTTTCCTTTAAATGCACGTCAAACGCACACCAAACCCATTTGCACTTCCATCTCTTTTGCCTTGCCACTGCAACATCCTTTTAGCTCCATTTTATTTTAAATGCATAACCCATTGAAACCAACATTAACACCACCATTCCTAACTCACTTCGTTGATCCATTCATCAATCCATTTGTTCATAGCTCACATCTATATTGATTTCTGATCTTGGTGGATAATAATGAATTTCAAAATCACTGTAGTCGTTCTCAGCTCCCGAAATACTCTGTTCATGTGAAGAACTAATGAACTCTTGAATCCTTGCTTTGAGGCTATCATCTGAGACAAGCATATCTTCAGTAAGAAACTTTCCGCTGAATGGAACTTGGAGATATGTTTTCGGATAACGGCACGGTCCATTCTAGAAACCCGAAGGAAGAACAACTAGATCTTCCATTAGTGTGTACATAAGTGAATCCCGGAATTCAACAGGTATATTTTCGTAAATATGTCCCATTGACTGAAAATTTTGAGATTAAAATTGCAATTCACCGAATGGGTTTGTCAACCATGATTCGTTGACAGTAAATCTACAATCAAGAATAACTTTGAATCAAGATTTTGAAAACAAAAATCACATTTGTATAAGAACAAGCAAAGATTTAGAAAAATTTTCTCAAGGTTTTGTTTATAAAATCATCAGATCTACTAATACATAGAGTAAAATCAAAGAAACAGATAGAGAATTCATCCTCTTCATAATCGATTGTTGATGAAAACTTTGGCTGGTTTCATCTTTGGTTGCATTTTTTGTGATAACCTTGCGAGATCAGAGATAATCATCTCAAATTGCTCTGTGAGAAGAAATCGAAGTTTTCAGTTCAATGAAAACATCTCAGATTCTGGTCCACAGAAGGTAGAGATTTGAGAAACCATAATTACACTTACGGGATACGGGAAAAATTAAAAAGTAGAATTTTTAGAAAATATGGGTTTAGGAGTAATTTTTTTCCCAAAAATGGGGGCGCGCCTGAAGTTTTCTATCCGCGGGTTTCTCAGTGGAAAAATCTGGGAAAATGGGTCTCACTGTAGTTTTCACAAACTCTATATAAAACCCCCACTTCTCTCACTCCTCTACTTTCACTTGATAGAGGGCCTTCACCGAATGAAAACAGGAGAAGATTGAAATTACCTAACCAAACAAGCATGAAAGTTGTAGGACCTCCAAGAAGAGTGGAATTGAGATTCCACGGAAGAATTATAAACAAGTGTATAATATTGGGATGACAGAAATCAATCTGAATTTTCCTTTGGGAATTTTTGAAGGTTATGAAGTAACAATAAGTTAATGCTACGAAAACTAAAACCCATACCTAAATCCATTTCTTTATCTCCTCCATTGTTACTTAAATCTGTAATCTTTTCTGTTTTTCTACCTCTTTTACGTCAAATGCGGAGTTGTTGTTTCTTGAAGGGTATGATAATTTGTTGAGGTTTTAGTTACATTTCTATCAAATGAAAATCACATGAGCTCGTTTTTCTTTCTATTACATTAATTATTATTCAAGCCATGAAAGATTTGGAAATTTCGGAAATACAAGTCATCCTATTCGCGAGTTCTATACGCGTTCCCAAACAAACCCATTAGCCTCACTGTACTTGTGGGAAATCATTGTCCAGATCCTTATTAATCTTTAAGCTCTGCTGCAACATGACCGCATACACACGCACCGTAGCCGACCGGGTGCAATCTTGTAGCCGTTGCATAGTCGATCATGATATACTCAAAGACAAAACAATATTGATGCTTTGTAAAAATAAAGAGACAACCTAAACATGTGACTAGATGACAAATATATTTCAACATTGCAATTATCAATATTCGAGTACACTTTAGCTTTAGACATTTCATGCTTTCAATTTGCTAAATACATGAAGTGGGCGCGTCAACTCACAAAGTCCGAGTTAATCATCTTTGTTGGTTGCGTGACACTGAATGTTATTTAATTATAATACAAACAGGGAAGGTACAATAGAATGCAACCTACGCATATGCATGCAACTTCAAATATATTTTTCTCTCTTTCTCTTACACATTCACGGGGTTATTTTTTTTTATTTTTTTTTGAAATAAACCGATATAATTATATTAATCCTCTCTGAAAGTGAGACGTTGCATAACACAATTTGGAGGTTCATCATGATACCACCATCTGTTTATAAAATTTGAAATTGCGTATTGAACTAAGTCATGCGCAATAGAATTAGCATCTCTAGGAATAGCTACAAATCTAATTTCACTAAAATCCTTGATGCGATCACGAATTGAGAGAACCGTTGAGCGAAGACTCCATGGGATCTCATTCATATTCCCTGTCACTTCTTTTGGAATTACAGAAGCATCACCTTCCACAATTAGCCTTGAGAGTTGTAATCTCTTTTCCAATTGGATTCCGAAACTGTAAGCTTTTGCCTCTGCCACTGTTGAGGAAAATGTATTAAAGCATAGAGAACCACAACCGCAACTGCCGCCACTGCTCCTTTACCATTATTGTAGGCTGCATCTACATTTATCTTCACGAACGATGGGGGTGGGAGTTCCCAGACTGCAATATTTTTCTGAGTTATCTGGAATGTCTGAGCAGTAGTTCAAAGCATGATGAAGATCAAAACTCTTGAAGTCTTCTAGTGCTTTACAAATACAAGAACCAACAGTAACGTGATTGTTGTTGAAGACTAATTCATTCCTGACCTTCCAAATATTCCACATTAAACAAGTACTCAAGTTAATCATTATTCCTTGATCAGGATAATCCAACCAGTGACTGATAATTTCCATTATACTTTTTCCATGAATTTCAATCAGTATAGGACTAGTCTGATAAACCTCCAACGCGAACTGAAAATTAAATGATAAATAAAAAATCGTCTCCTCAGTAGAATTACACAAAGGACATAAATTATGAACATGAGGTTTATATTTACTGAGATTTGCATACACTGCTATCCCTTCATGAAGAACCTTCCATAAAAAATTATGAATTTTTGGTAGGGTTTTAACCCGCTTCCAAAAAAAATTCCACGGAAATTCTGCCACAGTTGAGGTTGTTGGAATATTATCAGGGAGTAGTTTATAACACGACATAGAAGTAAACTGTGCGAAAAGAGTTTTAAGCGATATTAACTTGTCCTGAATTTCCTCATCTTGCGGAATGTATATCTGAGAAATAATTTCAACTTGATCCAGCGGAAATAACTCCAACAATAACTCCATATTCCAGATTCATTGACCCTGAACAAAAAGCTCTGAAACCCATGTCACCTGAATGTTAGAATTATGAAGCATGGTTGGTTTAAAACCTGGTAAATTTGGTATCCATGGATCATTCCAAACATGAATATCATTCCCAGAGCCAATAAACCAACAACAATTGTGGACGAAAATACTTCTAACAGTATCATATCTTTCCAGGTATTAGAATCCCCTGGCTTTGTCTGATAATCCCAAAAATAAGTATATTGTAAATACGTTGCATGAAATAATAACACCCATGATGATTGTTGATTTTTCAAGAATCTCCAAACCATTTTAGCCACAAGAGATAGGTTTACTAGTTCCATATTTCTTATTCCTAAACCACCATCTTTCTTTGCTTTCATTGCTTTTTCCCATCTGAAGAAGTGTTGCCTTTTTGTATGCACTTCATGTCCGCACCAAAAAGCTCTTTGAGTTTGAGCCATTTGATTGGTAGCTCCTTTAAGAAGAATATAAGTACTCATGGAATAAACTGGAATTGTTGACAGAACACTCTTTGACAAGACAGTTCTCCCAACTTGGTTAACAAAGAAGCATCTCCATCCTGCAAACTTTGTACCGAACTTTGAATTCAATGGTTCAAAAGTTTCAATTTTCGTATCTGATTTCAAAGGATAAGTCCCCAAATACTTCTCATCTGTCTACATCTCCTTAACTCCTAAAATTGGAATAGTTCTCCCTCTGTAATCAGATGTACAACCCTTACTGAAATGCATAGATGACTTCATGAAATTAATAACTTGACCTGAGAAAGACGAGTATGTATCTAAAATACACTTAAGTTGGTGCACGTTTTCCTCTGAATTTTTTTCAAAAAAGAACAAGTCATCAGCAAACATTAAATGGCTAATGATTGGAGCAAAAGTGTTTGGATGATATCCACTGTAAAGACTTGTAGCTTCAAACTTTTCCATCAATAAAGATAAGCCTTGTGAACAGATGATAAACAAAGAAGGTGAAAGAGGACATCCTTGCCGTGAACCCCTACCACTTTGAAAAGTCCCATATGGAGCACCATTTAAGAGAATAGAGAAAGTTGAAGAAGTAACACAATTCATAATCATATTATGAGAATGATCTTGAATACCCATTTGAAGGACCAAGAAACCCTATCATAAGCCTTAGATATATCCAATTTAAGAGCAAAAAAACCTTGTTTAGATTTAGATTTGTTCATAGAATGAAATATTTCCTTGGCTATAACAACATTATCCGTTATTTTCCTATTCTTCACAAATGCATTCTACGACAATTATATAAATAAACCCAAGAAAGGACTAAGCCTGTAGCCAAAATTTTAGCAACAAACTTATATAACACATTACAAAGAGAAATTTGTTGAAAGTCCACTGTTGTTGTTGGGTTTTTGACTTTAGGGATAAGACTCATATGAGTACTTTGGTTTAACTTACTTAGAATGACGCCGGTAGTGAAGATTTGTTGAACATTTTTTGTTGTATCCTCACCTACAATAGTCCAGCATTTCTTACAAAACACAACTAGGTAGCCATCTGGACCCTCAGAACCATAAGAATTCATTTTTCGAACAATATTCCAGATATCTTCACTCGAAGGAATCTCCGAGATTGAAGTACTTTCTATCGTGTTCAAACTAAATGGAGAATCTTGAAGGTTTGAAGGAGTTTTGATGGTTGCATCCTCTTGAAATAGTTGTTTGGAAAAGGAAACCAACTCATCTGCAATATCATTTGGATTTGTGAGCCAAATATTATAAGAATTTTGTAGATGAGTAATATTATTCTTCTTTCTTCTCTGCTATACTGACAGATGGAATTGTATTGTGTTCTTATCTCCTGTTTTTAACCAGACTTGCTTCATTCTCTACTCCCAGTAAGTTGTATCCATGAGAATGTATTCATTCAACTGATCAGAAATACGTTTTTCCTTTTGGAGAATTACCGGAATTAGAGTCAAACCTTGAAGATGAAATAAATTTTTCTTTAACCTTCTTATCTTTTTCTTTATACAGCCAATTTTATTTCTACTCCAGCTGTTCAGAAAGTTTCCTAAAGAGCTAAGTTTGCTTAACAGATCATCAGAGAGGTTAATGTTCCAAAGAAGAAGCTTACTCAAATTTATTCATATGTGCAGGAGTATCATGCTCGCGAATCATGCCTTCATTGTCCATAAGAACTTATGGCACCAGCTCTATTACATGGTCTGACCTAATTACATCGTTACTCATCATTGCTATCATGCTCGTTAACCAAAATACGACAAACGCGTAAAAAGTCTGGGCGGAACAAGAAGGGACTAGTTCAACATTTTAGTACTCCCTCCGTCCCATATATATATAGGCGGAGAAGTGCATTTCTCTTAGAATAAGAATTTTTTTTTGATTTTATAAATATCCATTCACTTTCTTGTTTTGCCCTTTGTCCAATTTCCAATGCTAGAGATATAAAATTGATGGTGATAATACCCATGCTATTTAATTAAGGGTATGTGTAGAAAAAACCTTCTTGAAATTAGATTTCAGTCAATCTAATGGGACAAGAAACTTCCAAAACTCCGCCTATATAATGGGGACGGAGGGAGTAAATACTAGACTGGCACACATATTAAGGTATGTGCGCGCAACAAACATTTTCATGTGACAGTCATGCATGGACGTTACTAATACTCTTCATATTTAAGCAAGTAAGATGGCGGCCTGATATAGGACATCCATAATAACTAGCATAAATATTTTATTTTATTTTTATTATCCCTCCATCCCAAATTGATTGAGGTATTTGGTTTTAAGTTTTGTCCCATAAATAATTGAGCTATTTCACTAATAAAGGGGATATCTCTAAAACTACCCTTTCAATTGATTATAGTTTTGATAGGCATGTTTATATTCGTTACTAGATGTTTTAAAATGCTTTTTCAACGATATAAAGTTTACGAAAAACCGTGGTGTAGTTTAAGAGATAAATCATTTCTAAGTTTTACTAGTTATTATCTATAATGGTATAATTGTAAAAGATACTTAAATATACTCCCCTTTCCTCCTTTGCTTAAGAATTGTGTAAACTATAACTAGCTCAATTAATTTGGGACGGAGGGAGTATTATTTTCGGTAATTCTTATTTTTAGAATTTATTTAATTTAAGAAATACTTTGACTTCAAACTGAGTTCATTAGAGTTTTCCTTGAATTGTAGTTCAAGTATTCTCTATAAATAGGAGACAAGTCCTATGTAATATAATATTATCATCAATCAAAACAGAGTTTTTCTCTACAAGTATCATATTTGCTATCAAAATTCTTTATTCACGCCTCTGTTCTGCATTACAGTCGTTGATTCATTTCTATGTTGCTATTTAAGGCAAAATTTTGGAGAATCTGATTTTGTGTATTTCGTTGGTTGTGAGCAGTGGGGAGGTCCTTCCTGGTTTGTGGAAAAGGGAAGGAGAGACGGGATCATCTCAAATGCCACCGAGGCTGACCTTATCATGCCAAGGTCTCACCACAATATGACCACTCAATGTTAGTGTTGTGAAAGACACAGGATATAAAAGTACGAAACTTATGTTACAAATGTGTGGTTTCATCTCGCGTTGACTTTGTAGTAAAATAAACAATAATAATGGTTATTATGAAAAACATAATATTGTGCAATACATAATATTATATGCAAAATTTTGGATAGTTTTACTAAAATGATGTAATCACTAATCACATAGAAAACGTACTAAATTGCTCGTTATATGAAGAAAAGAAATTTGATATTGAGACTAGTACTCATCTTAGGTGATTTTAAATTACTAATAATAAACATCTAGTGTGGCTAACATAAGATATATCTTACATAGTATAAGTCTCGTAAAATTTCATGTTTCTCATATGTGATTTTTGTGATACTTTTACATCTTGAAAATATAAATATCTAATTCAAAATGTAAAATACTATTTATATCTAGCGTGTAAATGTATTTAAATAATACTTTATTTTTCTAGTTGCTTGTTTATTGAGTTTTTCATTTGGACCAAAAAATTAGTTTTTAATGTGGATTCATAGTTCTGAACTTTTTTATGAATTGACATATTTTTCATCCTTGTCTGGTTTGTACATATACTAGATAAATTATTATGTGTCATAATTGTTAGAGCATAGCTCGGTTGAACCCACCAAGCGTTGTTATGTCAAGTTTGATTGTCATATTTTAGTGAATCAAAACTCATTTAAAGAGTCTCTTAATTATATACTAGAGTCAACTTCGTATAGGTTAGCTTGAAAGTGTTAGGATATGAGACTTACAAGTATTACATGAAGACTTAAAGAATGTGAAGAAGTATAAAGGGTAAAGCAAACCAAGACTCTTATACACCTAAGCCAGGTGTTCGTGTATAACACCCAAATGGACCCTAAACCCATCTTTCATTTTCACTTTGAAATCCGGAACACAAACAACTTTTCCTTTGTCTCTTACACCACCAACAGTACCTACCATGTTAACTGAAAACAATCCTAACTCTGCCCCTCTATCCCTATTTGGCTCTCTGTTTCTCTCAACCCAGTTTCATTTCACATTAAATCAAATCTCTTTATCTCGAAAATTGCACCTCTCCTCTACTGAGCATGATATCAAGGTTGATTCAATGTTTTGACATTTGGAGTCAAATTCAAACGGCGGTTGTTTGAGGGCAAAAACTGATTCTGCTATTTTTGAAAAATTTGGGTGTGTTGATGAGAAACGAATTCAACCCTAAACAAATGTACTGCACATGACTACTTTTGAGTTCGAGAGATCAATCTGTAAGACTCTGAACTAAACCAAGAAATGGCCGTTCCAGATTCAATTCGGTCACAAGGTGAAGGAGAAGGGTTGATCTTAGGAGGCAAGCGGAGAAGGTGTTTGAGATCATAGTGTTGAATTATGAAGCTGCATCTGTTTACGACTTGTGTATCAGAAAATAGTTTCTAGCTACTTGTGTTGATAACAACTGTCTTCTCGATTTTGTTGAAATAGGTCGAAAACCTATTTATACAAGTCATTTGAGCGCAACCCTGATCTCATAGGAAATAGAGAAGATTAAGTAGTGGAGTAGTGGAGTTGTGTAAGAGGTGATGATCATTACACGTTCTCTTAATGGACGCGTTGCACGCCGCACGTTGTTAACCGCCAGACCAATATGTAGTAAGTACCCCCCCAGTTTGTCACATGTTTGATATCTCGAATAAGTGGGTGAAGTCGTGGGACTTGCCGCGAAGAATAACATATGGTGCTATTAGGTGAAATAAATAAGTTGTTTATGAAGCCGACATAAAATATCGTATGTATTTGATGCATGTGAAGCATCGCTTTTAAACAAGCAGCTCCAAATAATCGATGTGCATGGAGCATCGTTGTTTTAGAGCTCGATAGAATCAGTCACGGATTAAGCGTCTCAAAAGGAAAACGAACTCCCTTTTCAGGGAGTTGGTGGGTGCTACACACGCATCCCAAGGAGTGGCCGATCGCTTCTTATAAAAGAGTGGCGACTATTAGCCGTTCTAAAATCCTATCGGTCGATCCAAGTTAGATCTGGACCGCTTAAATCGGCTAGCCAAGCTGAGTGGCTGAGGCGATTTGCAGCTGTTAATGACTAATGTTGAATTTCATGCAAGCAGCATAACTAGTTACCTTTGGGCGATCGTTTGGGATCCCCATGAGCTAGTTGTTACTTGGCCGATTGTCCCTCATGAAAGAAGAGTGGATGGTGATCACAACGACATCTTTTTGGTCACCTGAAATCAAATCTAGGACGGTTGCATACTGTCTCGTTGATTTAATTTTAGGGTTTAGGGGCCACGCGGCCAACCCTGTTTTGGCTAGTCGAATGAAGGCGTTGGGGGCTGATTCGAACAGGCCGATTGGCCATGTGCAAAGACGAGTCGTTAGTGGATATGCTAACATCTCCTAGGCCATCTAAAATTAGATCCAAACCACTCGTTCGGCTGGCGAAGATGGATGGTCATCATCGATTTGCGGCAGATGTTGTCGCCGCAAACACCAATTAGGGTTTCAAAGCAGCGCATTCACCCTACTTTTGGTGAACGATTCTATACGCTCTTGGCTTGCCATGAGCAATTCGATCGATCAAGGGTGGAGCTTGGTCGACGGTGAACGCGACGACACCTCATTGGCCACCTGAAACTGGATTTAGGTCGTCCGACCAGGCTGGCGAAGATGGACGGACACGATCAATTTGCGGTAGTTGTATGATGTCGCAACCCATACTAGGGTTTTGGAATAGCGTGTTTGCTCTAGTTTGGGAGAACGTTTAACACTCCCGGACTTGCCGTGGGCAGATCGATCGACTAACGGAGAAATTAAGCCACAAGTGAACACGCCAATACTTCTTTGATCGTGTGAGATGCGATCTACGCCGTCCAACTAGGCTGGCTAAGTTGGAAGGATACGATGGGTTTTGAGACCGTTTTTGCCGGTCTTAATTCGTTTGAGTATGTTATGTCAACAACGCGATCACCCACATTAGGGTCAATCGTTCGAAGCGTTGTGGATGTTCTAGATGGGATTCGCTCGGTCGAGATGCTAGTGGGCCCGCCCATGGTCATTGCGATGATCGCCTAATTCTTTCAGGAGTAGGCTAGGCTTGTTGAATTGCGAGGCCAAATTGTGTGGCCAAATTGTGTGGCCGTGATCGTTTCTTAAGACTGATATTAACAGTCTAGATTTTCCCTAAGGAATTTAAGCGTGTTCGATCGAGCTAACTTAAAAGTGCGTGGATACAAAATTCTCTGTCAAAGAGTGATGCAGCCTGTGTGAGTACTTCCATGCAGCCTGTGTGAGTACGTCCAACGGTTTCTGGACGTTCTAGTTTTTTTTGTTTTTTTAATACGAAAATAAATTCATTAACTGATAAGTCTAGTAGTGGACCTGACGAGGTCAAGTTGAAGTTACTGAGTGAGGCCAGAGAGATGGTTTTGCTCACCTTACTATAGAGTCCATCGACGGATTTGACCAGTGAGTCATTGCAAACCCTAGAGTAAACGTTAGTAAATAACTTAACAAGTGGGCCCATTGGTGAGCGTGTGATGGGAGATGTTTGTTGTGTAGCGTAGGATGTGCGCAAGCTTTTCCTTCCTACAAAATGTGCACAAGCTTTTCCTTCCTACAAAAGCCCCTCTCTCTGTCTTTTTCTCTTTCCTTCCTGGGATCTGAATGGTAGTAGATTGACATTTATCTGCAACAACGATCATTCATCTTTCCTCTCTGCCTCCGGCTCCGAGCGGGCATAAAATCATTTTCCAGAAGACAAGTTAAAATCCTAATTACTGGAACAAGAGCAAGCAGCAAGGATGTCAAGCATTCTGGAAGAGATTTACCGTGAAATCTTGTTAAGGTTACCAGTGGAATCGTTACTCGTGTGTAAGTTTGTTTGTAGAAATTGTTATGCTTTAGTCACTTCCTCTGATATTGTTAAATCGCATCTTCAACTTACTATCCAGAAAAACCAACCCATTTTTATGCTTCAAGGTTACACTAGCAGTTTAGTCCAGAGGGTATGATTCGTTAGCATCATTATTTTGTGAAACTGTAGACGATAATGCAATTAACATTGAAATTGGTTACGCATTCAAATCTTTTGGTTATGAAGTTTTACTGAAGGCCTCGTGTGTAATGGTCTGTTTTGGGTATGGTTATTTAATTATAGTGATAAGAGTCAATTTGATTGTCTTTGGAACCCAGACACAAGAGAATATAATAAGATACCCAAAGCGCCAATTGAATTTGAAGGATTCAATGGTTGCATGAGCAGAACTGCATGTGCTTTGGGTTATGATCACAAGACTGATGAGTACAAGTTGGCAATGTGTCTAGAAGCTGAAGGAAGCATGGATGATAGTGTTCTTGTCCAAGTTTATACGTTAGCATTAAACTCCTGGAAATCCGGAAAAACCACAGCTTATCGATTTCTTTCTGATGATCATGTGCTTGTTAATGGAGACCTTCATTGGGTAGCGAAAGCTCAAGACAACATTTTATTACTCTCTTTGGATATCAGTGACGAAAGTTTTAAAGAATTACAACTGCAGAAAGAACTTTTGGAGAAGAGTATTAAGGATCCGCACTCGTTCATGCTTCCGAGAGAGTTGGAAGGGTGTCTTTGTGTACTAATCAGCACTTTTTTATCAAGACTAAAGAGGTTGTTTTTAAACGAATTGGTGAGTCACCCTTTACATGTTTAACTATTAGCGTAACTATACGTCAATTAATTACAAAGTTTCCTGTCAGACAATGTCTTGCTTAGAGTGTTTGCTCAAACAATCAATATTGCTAGACCCACCGAAGAATTTGCACCGTAAATGCACCGATGGTGATCGCACGGACCCAGTGCAACGTTCGGTGCATTGGGATAGGGGTGGGGCAGAAGTGGGCTACACCCATCCTCTCATATCCTCTCACACGATGAGAATGCGGTGCAAATTCTTCGGAAAGTAAATCATTTTCGTTGCTAATAACCTCTGTCTGGAGAAAATTTTTGATGGGGGCAAAATCTGAAGGGGGCGTGGGGGACCAATCACAAGGCGACACATTTTCATCTTTATTTGGACAGTTTCCAGCTAATTTTTATTATGATTTTAGACTCCCAAACTACCCCTCCATTAATAACTAACCTTAATTAGGTCAATGCAAACCCATCGTATATGGAAAGAAAAAAAACATAATCTCACGTGATATCTCACGTAATTATAGGCTCCCTAATAGTGAAAG
This sequence comes from Papaver armeniacum, assembly GCA_023531295.1. NCBI lineage: Eukaryota > Viridiplantae > Streptophyta > Magnoliopsida > Ranunculales > Papaveraceae > Papaver > Papaver armeniacum. The sequence continues at coordinate 823,080 of JAJJWW010010469.1, forward strand.
ATATTCTTACCTTATTAAATTATTATTTTTATTAGCATTCAAAACCTATTCTTCGTTTTCCTCCGTACGGTTCTTCGTTTTCCTTGATTCCTTTTTTCTACAGTTTACAGTTGCATCATCTTTATTCTTTTTTTTTTGTATGTTAAAATTGCATCACTGCATCATTGTTTTGTCGACAGAATGGAAGAGCAAGAGAAGCGTTATTCAGGAGAATTTATATCGGAGGAGAACTATGTTCGAACAAGTACGGAAGTGAGTATGGTTACTGGACAACCTATGGAAAATGATGAAAACATAATGGAAAGAACATTCAAGTCTGACGATGATGCTTATAATTTTTATAATGCTTATGCAAGGGGAGTTGGATTCAGCGTGAGAAAACAATCGGCTTCAAAAAGAAGAGCAGATAAAAAAGTCATGGGGAGAGTATTTTGTTGTTCGCGTGAAGGCGAACGAGAAAAACACCCTAGGGGGACACCAACTAAACCTCGAGCGGTGACGCGAACTGGTTGTATGGCAAGAATGCAAATTAGGATTAATGCTGACGAAACATATTCTGTTGTGAGTTTTTTGGCGGAGCATAACCATGAGCTTTCTTCCCAAGATAAGGTGCATTTGTTGCGCTCACAAAGAAAAATACAACCTGCTCAAGCTACTTTAATAAATAATATGGTTTCAACTGGATTTGGAGCAACTAGGATTTCCTCGTATATGAGCGAAGAAGCAGGAGGGCCGCAAAATCTTAATTTTACTCAAGAAGATTGTAATAATTTGGTGCAGGCAAAACGTATTGAATATCTAAAAGAAGGTGATGCGAAAGTTCTTTTAGCCTATTTAAAAAGGAAGCAAAAAGAAAATAAGTCATTTTTCTACAATATTGAATTTGACGATGATAATCGTATTATGAATTGTTTCTGGTGCGATGCTAAATCTAGACTAGATTATAGTATTTTTGGCGATGTTGTTTGTTTCGACACCACATTTAAGACTAATGGTTATGACATGCCATTTGCACCGATTGTTGGGGTGAACAATCATGGTCAGACTATACTATTCGGATGTGCTTTATTAAAAAACGAGACTACAAATTCATTTGTATGGTTGTTTGAAACTTTCCTAGACGCAATGGAAGGAAAACAAATGCAAACTATATTCACTGATCAGGCAAGTCAGATGGCTACTGCAATTAAACATGTATTCCCTAATGCTCATCATCGTTTGTGTTTATGGCACATTTTTCAAAATGCTGCTAAGCACTTGTCGAATATATTTGGTACTCATACATCATTTGCAAGTGATTTTAGAACATGTATTTATGATTACGAGACTGAGGATGAGTTTTTGTTGGGATGGGAGCAATTACTTGAAACATACAAGTTAACAGATAACAAATGGTTGAACAACTTGTTCAAGTTACGTGAGAAATGGGCACAAGTATACGGCAGACAACATTTTGGTGCTGGCATGACTACCACTCAAAGAAGTGAGAGTATTAATAATTACTTCAAGAAATATTTTAAGAAGAAACAAACTCTTTCAGAATTTGTCGTTCAATTTGATAAAGCAGTGGATGCACGGCGTGAAAAGGCTAGAAAAGCAGACCACAGATCTATGTCGACGGAACCGATTGTGACATCGGTATGGGAAGTAGAAAAAAAATCGTCGGAAATATATACCAGTAAGATTTTCAATGAATTCCATTCGCAAATTCTGAGGCTCATTGACCTTGACTTTAAACTCGATACTGATGATGGAACAACGCGCATATATAAAGTATCATCATATATTGGAGCAAGGGAGCCTCGTACAGTACGTATCACTTCCTCTAACCTTACATTTCAGTGTAGCTGCAAGAAATTTGAATTTTCCGGCATATTATGTGCTCATATCTTGAAAGTACTTCGCCATTTAAAGTTATCTGATCTTCCATCTCATTACTACCTAAAGAGGTGGACCAAAGAGGCGTCAAATATTACTGTAGTATCTGATTCTCAGGGAAATAACATAATGGTTGATTGCGATCCATCGTTATCTACACGATATAGTGAGTTATGTCACTTAGCACTATCTGTAGCTAAAAAAGGTTGTGAAAATGAGGAACTAAGTATAGTCACAAAACAAGCGTTGTTGCGGGTTCTAGAAGATATTAAGTCCCACTCGACGACCCAGCTGCCCACTAGCATGGAAGATGATCATGAAAGGAATTTGCTTGAAAGAGATGACGAAGATATTCAACAAGCGGACATAAATGTTAAGGATCCCATTCGGAAAAAAACAAGAGGAGAGTCTTCCAAAAGACACAAGAGCGGTCCAGAGAAGGGGAAAAAAAGGAGAAAAACTCGCAAAGGTATCACTTATCCACTATCCTGAAATAATTTAGCCCAGTCTAGAATAATTTACATGTACATGGGCATCATTTATGCTGTATAATGGAGTCTACATCTCTGATTATGATGCAAGGCCAAGATATTAAGATTTACTGTTGTTAGGTTCATTAAGTTAGTTTGTCTTTATTAACTCCACTTGTCTATTCCCTGCAATAGGGTGTCATTTTTAGTGTTGTAGTATGCTAGAAAATCGAAAACTCTTTCTTGTCCTCTTATTAATCCTTGATGAGTGCCAAATAGTGCATATTTATACACCTTTTTATTGGCATTTTACTCATCTTTTGCGCTTATAAATCAGATATTATCCCATATTCTGTATTTTCCTTGTTTTCAAGAATAAATATTTGTATTAATTAATTTTATGTTTTTAGGTAATAAATAAAGCTCGGAGAATCTGAGGAGCTAAAGAGCGAAGAATTGGAGTCAAACATCTATGGAGCAGATAGCCAAAGCCCGCGCGCAAATCAGTTGCAACCCAACAAGGAAGACTTGGTCTAGAGCTACCCATGACCCGGATCCGAGCCCGCTCACTCTGAGCCATTGAGATCTCCCTCAGCTACATCCAACGGTCGCTCCATCACTATACATCATCTCTTAATGCTCCGTGCAACACCAGATCGCTCCAAAACCGCTTACCTCTATCAGCCGTTCAGATTTCGCTCCTATTCATCCTACGCTCGGTGAGACCTTCTCATCGAGTTTTTGTCATCTCTCGCTTCCAGGCGAAATCTCCATACCCTATACCCTAATCGAACCGATCCATTTCTCTCCATCTCTCTCTTTCTTCTCCCCCTACCTCTGCAACTCCCTCTCCCCGACCGTCTCCTGCCATAGCCACTCCGCCACCATCTCTTGTCCAACCACATCACCACCTCACCAACAACTCTCTGACAGCCGCACCATCACCATCCAACAACCCCAGCACTAGATATCTCTTTTTCTAGTTTCTACCAACCCTAGAAACTGAATCAGAGACATCTAGAGCTAGGGTTTAGCCAATCAATCAACTGAGCACGATTGGACAAGAGCGGAAGGCGATTCAGGGTATGGGTTTGTGTTATTATCGGTTTTTAAAATAGAATTAGGGTTTGCTGTTTTAGGGTTGGAGTTGCTTGTATAAATAGAAGAAAAAAAACTGAGAAATTAGTCACGCCTGGGCTAGCCAGTGCTTCAATTTAGTTTAATTTGCAGTTTTATTTCATTTTTATGTTTTAATTAGTTTTGTTAGGGTTTCACTGAAACCCTAACTCCATATTATGTTCTTAAACTCTGTTGAACTATCTTGAATGTTCAAAATTATAATTATGTTTTCAATAAAAGCATCCAACACTTTTCTTTCACAATGGATGCCTTGTATCCATTGTAGTCAGGTTAAATCTGTTTTGAGATTGCCACAGCTCACACTTTAGTCACAATAGCTAATTCTCTTGACTGGTTGTGCTTCATTAGACAACCAGTACTCTAGGTTAGTAATTTAGCTGATAACTGAAGCATAACATGGAGAAACCCCTTAGATAAGTGGTGGGTTTGACACCCTGCCCTTATCAGTCACAGGGCAAGAAAGTCTCAACTCAGTTGAGCACAGAATAGGAGTTAGTGGTGGAATTGAGACCTTAGCATCCCCTGTCACTATTTGTTTACCTTAGTTTAGGTTTATTTCACTACAAAACTGCCGTATCGGCACAAAAATATCTGCAAAACCATCTGTGTTACATTACCTTCACTTGAAATCAGTTTTAGAAAGCCATAGATCACATAAGGGCACCACAAGTCTCTGTGGTTCGACCCGTACGTGCCCAGTGCTACATCACGACACCGTGCACTTGCGGTATTACCGTAGGCCGTAATTTAAACATCTTCTCGGGCCTACCAAGTTTTTGGCGCCGTTGCCGGGGACTTGGCGCGTGCCCTGTGTTCATTGGCTCGCTTAACTGATTTTCTCCCCTGTACATATTCATATTGTATTAATTTTCCCCTGTGTTTTAGTATAACTTAGTTTTGTAACTTGCATCTGTTTTAGAGTAACTTGTATTCTGTTTTAACCCCTGTAGCTCAGTTCATTTTGCATTTTAGTCTTGTTTGATGTTATTGTTAGCATTGTAGTCAGCTGTGATCGTTAGCATAACTTAGCATAACTTAGCATAACTTAGTCAGCTGTTAGTGTGCATCTGTTAACTTAGTTGTGCATCATCTGTCAAACTTCTTTCCTCTCAGCACTTTGTTAAACATCTACTATTTTCATTCAGCATCTGGCCAGGTTTGAACTCAAGTGTGCCTGGCCTAATCTGTCACACTGGGTTCAATCCAGCTACATTGGCCTAATCCATCAAAGCTGTGAACTAAAAACTTCTTGTTGAGCTAGCAGGTGCCTCTTGTGCTTGCTGTGCTGCTGAGCAAGCCCAAGGAGTGGGAGAAAAAGGTGCAAAGCCCCGAGCAAACTGCAATTCAGGTAAGTGGCTTCTTGGTAGTCAATTTGTGAGCATGATAGTTGTGTATGTTTGAGAACCCTGTTAGCTGAACCATGTTAGCTAAGCATGCTTAAGTGATCTGTGCTTCTTTGACCTGAGAACCCTTGGCCTTGATAAGGCTTGTGATCAACTCCAGCCCCTGCTGCTGTGAGTTTGAGCCACAACAAGTACAAACATCTGCCCTGTATTGCTCTGCACCCTGTATTGCTCTGCACCCTGTATTGTATGCCATGTAACCCTTGCTGGCCTGTTGAACCACTTCCTTTGCTGAGTGTGCAACCTGAGACCTGTGTTGTGAGCATATCCTGTGAAAAGTAGAGGCAACTGAGCTAGTTGCCTTCCCATTTGTTGAGTCTGCAGACTCTGTTGACTGTGTCACCACTTGCATCTGAGTAGTTGCTCATTCCCCTGTGACCTTAGCTTTCATCTGCTCTGAGCCAAACTCCAGCCCCTGAAGCTGTGAGTTGAGCTGTGGAATTTTAGCTACCCTGTGCTGTGGCTAACCTGAGCCAGACCAAGGAAAAGCACATAAGCTGCCAATCTTTACTGTGTGCTCAGTTCTGTGAGGAAGTGTCACTGTGTGAATTTGTGTTATCCTGTGTGCACTGTGAAACCTTGCCTTGCATTGCCCTTAGCTGCAGTGCCCTGAAGCTGTGAGCTTGAGTAAAAACTGAGTTTTGATTGCATGATAAAAATGTGTTAGGCGTTTTTCACACCTGAGTTGCATGAGCCACCTGAAGTTCACTCAGCTTGTAAACCTTAGTGAGCCATTTGCTCTGTAAATCTGTGTAACTTGTTGAGCCAGCCTGAGCATAGTCTTTTGCATTGGTGTATGAATCTGTGGTGCATAAACAGCCCCTGAAGCTTCAAGCTGTAAGCCACAATCCCATAGCCTAGTTGGCTGAAACCTGGTGAGCTAGAAACCTTGCTGCCATCACCATAACCTGTGAAACTTAGTGCATCTGAGAGGCCTGAACTTTGACAAGGCCTGTGCTATATCACCTTTGAGCCATTGTCTACCCTGTGTGTGAATTTGTGTGCTGTGGTGTGAATTACCCTGAGCTTAAACCTGGGCTCTGTGCAAGCCTGCTGCCAACCTGAGTTGCCTGCTGCTAGGCTACCTGAAACCAAACTTAGGCTCTGCACAAACATCACACCCAATCAATCTGGGCTGTGCATCTTGTTCCCTGCACAAACCCTGAAACCCAAATCACTGAAATCCAACCTGGGCTGTGCAACTGGCTCTTCTCACAGCTAAAGCCCACAAAAAGAGAACCAAAACTAAACCCACATACTGGGCCATCAGTCTGGGCTTGCACTCTGCATAACCGGAGCCCACAATCAAATTGCTGGGCTGAAGACCAAGACCCACACTGCTGGGCTGACTGCACACAACTGGGCTGTGCAGTTCTACACAACAACTTGGGCTTACACCAAAACTCAACCCAATTCAATTCAGTTCTGGGCTATACTTTTTCAAACACCTCTGGGCTTAACAATTTCAAATAGCAACTGGGCTGAACATTCCCAAAAACCAAAATCAATCCCAACAAAAACCAAACAACAAGCCCACATAAACCAAACTTTCCCACATAAACCAAAGTTTACAAAAACAAAAAGGAACCCATTTAAACCAAATTAGATTGTGAGTTCAATTTGATAAATCATGTCAGGATTTTGGTCTGCATCTGGGGATGGAACAAATAAATCCCTTAGAGAGCTCGCTTACGGGCATCTTTCACAAGATGAACACCCATATCATAGTGACTTTAGGGAATTATATGGGCCTTCTCAGGGCCCTGATCTCACATACCCTAATCATTATGATCACATACATCATCCACCACAGGTTGAAAATGAACAATTTTCTCATACCCAGTCATCACTTTTAGATCGATATGAAATGCATGCTTGCACCTTATGTGGTGGCTTAGACCACCCTGCTGAGTACTGTTATATTCTGCATGCTTTTAGACAGTCTAGGGAAAACCATGATAATCCAATGTACGAAGTGTCTAGAAGTGACTATTGGGACCATAATCAACCTTCACACATGCATCATTCACCACAGTGGGGAGATGAACAATTTTATACTCCCCCAACTCCTAGTTTGCAATCAATAATGGAAACACTCATGGAGCAAAATGCTAGGCTTGAAATGAATGCAATGCATGACCATCCACATAGCAACATGTTTGAACTTCCCTTCTCTAGTGAACCTCATGCACAAGCATACAATGAATATCCATATGAGGAATGCATACGCAATAGTGAAGACTCTCCTTTCATTGAACAACATAATGAAATTCTAGACTTGAATCAAAACCTTGAGCAAAGGTTTGAGAGTTTAGAACTCAAATTGAGTCAAATCTGTAATGCACTAAATGAGGAGAGGGAGGAATTTCAGGGTGAAATGAATGTTAGTCCTAATGAATTGCATGTTGAAAGTCCTACTCATGTAACTAATATTGAATATGAGCCTCACCTAGAAATAAATGAGTGGACTAGAAATACTACAATTTTGAATCAGGAAAGGCATTTGTGCTATGATGATGATGATGATGAATATGATATGTTAGAAGAGCATGTGTATTTTGAAAATGTAGTAAAATATTTTGGTTCAGAGACGTTAGGCGTCTCTTCTGTGAACCCTATGAATGATGCCTCTTCTGATATTCATGCATGTGATGTTGATGTGGAACCTGTGGATTTGTTTTGTGGAAATGAACATGATTTACCCCCTTCTGACTTTAGGAAAGTGTGTGATGGTACAAATGATTGTAAACATGAAAATAACGTAGATGTACCTAACCTCTCTCCTGAGTCACAAATTGAAACTCCTTCACCCAACCTAGGTGTAGTTTGTCACAAAATTGCAAAACCAACTTTTCTGAAAATGCCTAACTTAGGCCTAGAGCTTTGTGCTTCCCAAGTCCTCTTGGACTATTTTGCATCAAAGTATAACACTCTTAAGGAGCCACAGTTGGAATGTGTATGTCTGCCTGTAATTAGCAAAACTCATTTTGAGTTAGACCTTTTGCATGATGTACCTTTAAAATTGCAAGATTTTGTTCTCACAAACACACCTGTTCACAAGTTGAGGTTTGGGGGAAACTCATTCACATACACAGTCTTACGTGCACTCTCATATTATATTTGTGTAAGGCTGTTAATGTGTGTACATATTTTCTATTGGGTTGATCCTCAACTCTCTAGATTGTTAGTGTATGGTGAATTTTCTTTGTATATATCCAGTAGGACTTGTTAAAATTTTTCTTTTCTTGATTCGGTTGAGTCTTCTTGCACATATATTATGCTAATCCGATATGATCTCCGTTGAGAATATTGGATTCTAGCCTTGACGAATGAAGCTCAACCTTGCTCTTGCCGACATCCGGTAATCTCTTCCCTTTTTATCTTATCAGCATAGTTCTCTCGGTATGTGACTGTTTAAATTTTTCCTATCTGTTGACACATTGAGGACAATGTTTGATTTAGGTTTGGGGGTGCATTTGCATTTAGAGTTTTTAGTCTTTTTAATCTTTTATTTTCATTAAAAAAAAAAAAAAAAAAAAAAAAAAAAAATTCAAAAACTCTTTTTGTAAAAACCTCCAATTTTAGAGATTTTAGAGTCACTAGCATGCTTCTAGCTATGTTTACATAGAGAATCTGACCGAAATAACAGAAATTGGAAGTACCGGAGAACACAATCGGGTTTCTTAGTTGATTAGAGCGTTAAAGTTGGATTTAACCATACGGGAGGCTTAATTAGGTCTTTCATTTAGATATTCGGTAGTAGAATTGTGATCACCCATAGTGGAGACTACCCATTTTACATCAAGCGAGGTACCGACCTTCACTCTTTGTGACTTTCTAGAAAAGCTTTTAGAGTGTGTGTCACCGTACGTCAATTCCGGGTAGGAATGGTGAGCTACCCAACTTCGCACCACTTTCAGCACTACTTTTGATCTCTTGAGTGCTAATTCCGTCAATCATGAGGGTGACGTCTAAAGATGAAAACTCCTTCTAAATACCGATTTGCAGTTAGCATCTCTCTCTCTCTCTCAATCAGCAAGACCCATAGAAACACATCATCGTCAGCAACCGGAGCAGAATCAGAATATTGAAAGAAAAATTGATATAGTCCAAGGTTTATGTGCAACAAAGAAAAGAAAATAAGATGAGAATTAATGAAGTTTGTGAAAAATTGAGTTTATCGTTTTATTGTAACCAAAAAAAAAAAAAAAAAAAAAAAAAAAATTATTATTATTAAGTTTTTGTGAAGTTCAGAAGTTCGTCATCAATAGTTGAAGACTGAAGACCGAAGATTGAAGACGTTTCTATGGTTTCTTATGAGAGAGTGATATTAATTGCCGATCGGGTGAGAAGTGAGTGAGTACTCCCACCCTTGCTAATGGTTGATTTCCTTTCTTAGAGATCATTAGAAAAAGATTCTTTTTGTCCACACTTTAGTGGAGTCTCCAGATTTCATTTCGGAAGGTTATCCTTCTTACCTACAACGTGTGCATGATTTCTCTCTTTATTCCCGCTTGCACACATGAGAGACTAAAAAGCGATCTTTTTGAGTGCAATTATCATAAAACCCTAATGGTGAGGCAGAAGTTGAGACTTATGATCACAATCGAATCCGAATTCTTTCATATGGTATGGTTACTTCTCGCTCAAAGCACTTAAGGATGAGAATGCGTTCTTCGATAGTTCTAACCATTACTAGCATGCGAAACTCTATGTCCTCATAGCTTCTTGGAGGCTTGAGACTCTTTTACACTCTGAAGTTGGAGAAGGTTTTGTGGGTACACCTCTTGTAAACCCTCACGAGACTACAACTCGTCCACTAGGGACACCTAGGGGTTTAAAGGCTTAGTGCATACGCTAAATGCATTCGAGAGACCGGCGACGGTGGTATAGTTAGGATTTCTTATTTTCTGTTTTACTTGAGGACAAGTAAAATTCGGGTTTGGGGGTATTTGATGAGTGCCAAATAGTGCATATTTATACACCTTTTTATTGGCATTTTACTCATCTTTTGCGCTTATAAATCGATATTATCCCATATTCGTATTTTCCTTGTTTTCAAGAATAAATATTTGTATTAATTAATTTTGTGTTTTTAGGTAATAAATAAAGCTCGGAGAATCTCGAGGAGCTAAAGAGCGAAGAATTGGAGTCAAACATCTATGGAGCAGATAGCCAAAGCCCGCGCGCAAATCAGTTGCAACCCAACAAGGAAGACTTGGTCTAGAGCTACCCATGACCCGGATCCGAGCCCGCTCATTCTGAGCCATTGAGATCTCCCTCAGCTACATCCAACGGTCGCTCCATCACTATACATCATCTCTTGATGCTCCGTGCAACACCAGATCGCTCCAAAACCGCTTACCTCTATCAGCCGTTCAGATTTCGCTCCTATTCATCCTACGCTCGGTGAGACCTTCTCATCGAGTTTTGCTGTCCCTGCTTCACAGCGAAATCTCCATACCCTATACCCTAATCGAACCGATCCATTTCTCTCCATCTCTCCCTTTCTTCTCCCCCTACCTCTGCAACTCCCTCTCCCCGACCGTCTCCTGCCATAGCCACTCCGCCACCATCTCTTCTCCAACCACATCACCACCTCACCAACAACTCTCTGACAGCCGCACCATCACCATCCAACAACCCCAGCACTAGATATCTCTTTTTCTAGTTTCTACCAACCCTAGAAACTGAATCAGAGACATCTAAAGCTAGGGTTTAGCCAATCAATCAACTGAGCACGATTGGACAAGAGCGGAAGGCGATTCAGGGTATGGGTTTGTGTTATTATCGGTTTTTAAAATAGAATTAGGGTTTGCTGTTTTAGGGTTGGAGTTGCTTGTATAAATAGAAGAAAAAAACTGAGAAATTAGTCACGCCAGGCAGCAAAGTGCTTCAATTTAGTTTAATTTGCGTTTTATTTCATTTTTATGTTTTAATTAGTTTTGTTAGGGTTTCTTGAAACCCTAACTCCATATTATGTTCTTAAACTCTGTTGAACTATCTTGAATGTTCAAAATTATAATTATGTTTTCAAAGTAAAAGCATCCAACACTTTTCTTTCACAATGGATGCCTTGTATCCATTGTAGTCGGAGTTAAACTGTTTTGAGATTGCCACAAAGACACACTTTAGTCACAATAGCTAATTCTCTTGATTGGTTGTGCTTCATTAGACAACCAGATACTCTAGGTTAGTAATTTAGGCGATAATCAAGCATAACATGGAGAAACCCCTTAGATAAGTGGTGGGTTTGACACCCTGCCCTTATCGATCCGGGGCAAGAAAGTCTCAACTCGGTTGAGCACGGAATAGGAGTTAGTGGTGGAATTGAGACCTTAGCATCCCCTGTCACTATTTGCTTACCTTAGTTTAGGTTTATTTCACTACAAAACTGCCGTATCGGCACAAAAATATCTGCAAAACCATCTGTGTTACATTACCTTCACTTGAAATCAGTTTTAGAAAGCCATAGATCACATAAGGGCACCACAAGTCTCTGTGGTTCGACCCGTACGTGCCCAGTGCTACATCACGACACCGTGCACTTGCGGTATTACCGTAGGCCGTAATTTAAACATCTTCTCGGGCCTACCAATCCTCACAAATTTCCTAAGTGGAACCGTAGCGGTTTAGGTAATCACAAGCAACTTTCAAACACTTGACTCCTTGCTTTCTATTTTTTTGTTTCTTTCTGGTTCATAGTTGATAGTATATATATCGTTTGCATTTAGTTGATTGTGGAAATTTCAATTGTTGCGGATTGGTTTGTACATCACTAATATATGTGACGGAATTGTTGACAGGTAAAGGAAATGCTGACAGGTCCAATCCTTCAAAATCTGACAAAGAAGCAGTTAAGCTTTCTTGGGATGGAGTAACAAACAACCAAAAATGGGGCGTGGGAAGAGAATCCCAATCCCTGCCAAGAAAAGACTGTAGCAGCCTTTTGTTTTGATGTTTTTGTAGTGGGTATATACCCCTGGCTTTTGCTGTAGCTGTTCTAGCACTGTCCGGTGCATTTCTTTTCTTTTTCCTAATGATGGCAGTGATAGGTGTCTAAAACACCTAATTTAATATCTAGTATTTATGCTTTCTTTGCAAGTTTTCTTGTAAATTATGTATCTTATGTGTGCTTTTGAGTTTATTAGGTGCAATGGAGTCATTTGGAGCAAAAAGACCAATTGGAACTCGTTCAAATACAAGATTTCTACTTTTCATTATGTAGAGGACGAGAAGATGAAGACGATGGCGAAAGAACGGAGTCATTCTGAGCTCGTATGAAGAAGTTATGAGCAAAATGAGAATCGGAAAGAAAAGGGCAAGATGGTCATTTTAGTGGTGAATGTTATTGCCACCCCATCGTACGTTAAGGGGCAGTCAATCTGTTAAGGGGTGGACTGTTTCAAGGGACTGCTCAAGGGAGTCACGTCATTTACTGAGGGGAAGTTAAAATTCAAATAATACTAAAGGGAACCAACCATTTTACTATGGGCACCTTCATCTTCATATTTAAGTTTCCGGGAACCATTGTTACGGTGATTGATGACAGTGATGATCGGTAATTGGTAAACGGTGGGGAAGGGTGTTTTCTTTCTGTCACGATGAAGTTGGCAGTGAAGATAGGAAGGGCTTGAAGTTCAGGGAGATGTTGGTAGAGATGATGGAGCTACTCACGATGGAGCTCAGAACCATGCTGCTCGATATTTCTGTGAAGAAGACATGGAGCTGATGCAGTCGATGGTGATGTTGTTCACGGGTGATGATCACCATTAACGATGAGCACTCGAGTCTGAGAAAGAAAACGGAGAAGACGAGTACTCAGCGATGAAGTCTCGATGAATGCTTTATCACGATGGCACTTGAGTTTTGTTGTCATTAACATGAAGGGTCCCTGCTGCCATTTACGGTGATGGACTGAGCTTGGCAGAGGCATGAAGGCGAACCGAGTTGAGCTGGGTTCTACCATTGGCCATTGAAGCTGCAGTCTGTGATGATGATGTCAGGGACGGGATATCGAAAAGCTCAAGGAAAAATAATGGGAAGAGTTGCAGCTGGACCGACAGAGTTTGGCTGGTAACAATGGAAGGTCGAACTTGAAGGAGGAAGCTCATGGTCAGCGACGGGGTTGAGTCGGGTCATGGTGTATTATATGCCGAGAACGGTACTTGATAAACAGGGAGCTGCTGACGGTGAATGCTCGTTCGCCGAGACAAGTCGGGGAGGATGGATATGTGTTTTGGAGAGAATTCGAGAAGGAAACAGGGAACTGAGGAAGAGTTCATGGGAAGATGGCATGGGAATGATGATTTTTGATGGAACTCGCAATTGGTAAAGCTGGGAAGACGGAGTTACGGACTGGGAGAGAGTAAGTCCGAGGGAAAGATGGAATGGCTTGTCAGTTCCACAAAACTGACAAGCCAATAATGAGAAAATGGGCTGGACTTCGGTGACGTGAGCCCAGTTTGCTTGCGGAACTTCGAACGTGACCAACCTTGGCCGTGAGTTGTCTTTGGGAATTCTAACAAGTTTTGGCAACTGTTTTGAACGGGGTGTGATGCACGGACACTTTCCTATTTTTACTAGGTTTCCTAGTTTTCTTCACCAAGAGGTTACAAAAACTCTATATATATAGAGAAGCCTAGGCACAATTATCTATCACGTTTTATTATTATCTTTTCTTCTACTTTTATTCTAGGGTTTAGGATCATGAAGTTTCTTCTCTTTCTTCTTGTGATGAACTCCTTGAATATGAGTACCTAAGTTTATTATTGGTTATGGAATAGTTGGATTTCACAAAGCATGATTCTTTGATTCAATATATTAGTTTTGTCTCATAATTATCGTTTGCAATTCTCTGAAAATATTGTTTTATGATTGATTGATTGTTTTGTCAAGTTGCAAATTGGTAGAACTTCTAATCACATCTATTGCTAGTTTAGGGTTTATTATACGCAAAAGTGATATTCCTTGGATACAAGTAGCATAATATGATTATGGTTTGTAGTGATATATTCTTATGATCATATGTGAGTCGTAACCTTTGTTAAATCGGATTAGTGCGCTTTCCACGTTCGATTGCTTTGATTGGCCTGATTTCATAGAACTTAACGCATCTAGGGAATTAAACTTGATTAGTGCTTTTACACGTTAGGTTGTTCCTTTAGGTAGAATTCATATTCGCATCTTTTAATGTGTTTGTTGATGACATGAGGAGATTTGCGGGATATTCTTGCGATCAAGGTATTCTAGGGTCTTTGATAAAAGTTGAGATTAAATATCAATTCTAGTTATTGTGAAAAGCATGTTAGTGAATGAAAACGAAATCCTTAACCAATATTTCTTATCCTTGATTTGATTTGTTTGCTTATTTCTTTCTTTGCTTTTATTTTATTTTAGTTTATAAAATCACAAAACTACCGGTGTTATTTATAGGGAACCTAAACAATTTGACAACCAAGACCTCTCTGTGGGATCGATCCTTTCTTGCCCTTGCTATATTTATATTTTGAGTAGTAAGAAAGTGTAATTATATTTGTGTCGCTTACGACAGCGATCAGGCAGTCAACTCTGTAATCAAAAATTGATTTATCAACATATACCTTTATCACTCTACTTGTAATCTTTACGCATTTCTATTCCAATGCTTTTTTCGCAAGAATCGCAGTAGTGTTTTTTTTTTTTTTTTTTTTGAAATGAAAGATTATGTTGAGAGAAAAATAAATATAATCAAGAAAAGAGTTACATGAGTCTCCCACACAACTGAAAACATTGAAACTGGAAACAAACTAATACAACGCCGGTGTATAACATACACCAACTTACTTTTCTTTTTTTAATTTTGAAAGAACTACTTTAATTTTCTACCACCACCATCATCCCACGTTTTTATTAATTTAGCTAACTGCTAGGTCTTCTTATGTACGTAGAGCATATATTTGGAGATCTCATGAATTTGCTTACAATATATATATTGTAGTTAAGATGATTAATATCTTCTCCTTTTATACATTCCGTTGGTCTTTAAGTTGTTACCGTAATTAAGGAGAATAAATATCTGTAGATAATAAGATTACTAAGATTTAAAATTAAGGGCAAATTAGGAACATAAAATCATAGCATAAATTAGCCTGAAACTGTCCAAATAAAGATGAAAATGTGTCGCCTTGTGATTGGTCCCCCACGCCCCCTTCGGATTTTTCCCCCATCAAAAATTTACTCCTCTGTATGTGGAGAAAATATTTGATGGGGGCGTTTTTTGAAGGGGGCATGGGGACAAATGATATGTTGACACGTGCATCTGATATTAATGAATTATGTTTCCAAAAATACCAACACCAATTAAGAAAACGAACTTTTTCTCCAAAATTACACTTCTTTTATATTTTTGGAAACATAATTCATTAACCCTAAAAACAGGGTGGAGAAAATATAATCATTTTCTTTTATATCCAAAGTTAATCTGGTGTTGGTATATTGTTGGTATAATCATTTTCATTGCTAATAACCTCTTTATGTGGAGAAAATATCAGATGAGCTATCACCCATTTTTGGAAACACACTCTAGTTCTAACTTCAGTAATGGCTCATAATTCAAGTTAATCTGTCTCATCGTTTTATCAAGTTAATCAATAATTTTCCAGTCCCAAACAGGGTCTAAGTAACTTCAGTAATGGGTGATAGCTCACGGGTAAAAGTGATGTGATATCTGCATTATGCTGTAGGGAGTTTATAATATGGCCGAGTAAGCAAAGAAAAATACTCTTTGAGCCAAAATAAATAAATAAATAATACCCGTTTTAAGCATGCAGCCTTGCAAGGTAGCTCTTACTAGATGAGTTGAAATCTAGTCAACAACGATGTTATGAAAACTGTCCCAGGCATCGACTCGGAAATATTACCGGGTCAGGGTCAAATGGTTCAACCAGTGTTTCAACCTGGGTTCTTTGGGTCACATATATTATGAGCTTAAGAACCCGTTGTAAGCCTGTAACATGACTAACATCTCTATACCAATTCCATCTCCATAACAGTTGTTGCATATTGAGCTTAAAATCTTAAAAGTTGAAATATAAAAATATCAATCCAAAATTCAAATAGCATCCAAAATATAAAAATTAAACAATAACTAGCTGAGCAAGGTAGCGTCGTAACGCTTAAGATGAATAAGTTCTGTTATTGAGTTTTAACTTCTTAAAACGAGAAAAATCAAAGAGGAAAATCGTTTTGAAATGGCTTACTTCAAAACCGACATCTTGATAACCGACATTGGTCAATAATGAGCAAAAATATTTCCTCTTTAATACTTAGTTAATTACCTCTTTAACGTTTGATTTTCATGCAAAAAAATTATTACTCCTTTTAATGTGTGATTCTAGTCCACATGCAAAAATCTTATCACCTCTTTAAAGTTTATTCCCGAAAATCTAATCACTACAAGAAAAACTAGATTAAGCAACTGGTCGATTTTGGTGGCAAGAACCCGTTTTAGGTCGCTCAAGGGGTTTGACCAACTTAAAGTGGCACTCGCTCCGTTGTTGCAAGAAGTGGGATCTCTACAGCCTTGCAGCAGCTACGCAATCGCTTTAGATATGTTTCAACTTCATACAGCGATCAAATAAAGTCATGGGTCCAAATTTACTCCAACCATCTTTGAGCGAGTAATAAGGTTATTGGTCTAAATTTACTCCAACCATCTTTGAGCGAGTAATAAGGTCATTGGTCTAAATTTAGTCCAACTATCCTTAACCGACTAACATGTTTAGCTACATTTGTTTTTTTTTTTTTTTTGAAGTACGCGTTTGAGCGACTAATCTGAAGTTAGTTGCTCAAAATATTCCATTATGCTAAACGTCTTTCCGATATCACCTGGTTCGATGAATGGTAAAATGAAATTTAGAATTATACCGATTAAAAAATAAAATATGAACCAGAATAAAACATTAGTCACCTTTATTATTACTAAATTCAATTTACATAATCATTTTTTACAAGAAAAAAATAAATAAATTACAATCTCATTTTCACAAAAATAAAATACAATCTCCATTTCTTAAAAATAAAATTACAATCCCATTAAAACCCATGGATACACTGCAAGCACCACCCATCACGGTCCTTTGAAAATCACCGGATAAACTTAAAACAAGATTCCTGATCCGTATTTTAGCTCGATTTTGGGATCAACCGAGTACATCGATTCCAGATCTGGTTCCTCCCCAAAAAAATATCAATTTGGGTCCCGCATTTAGTTACAAACAAATACAATGATCGAGCTAACTCTTAATATGAAATCAAATTGTTAAACTTTTTAACAAATAAAATCTAAGTCTAGTAAAAAAAGAAGAAGAAAAAAAAATGCACCCAAAATCTAAGACATTTAGCAAATTTATTTCCATCATTTCAATTAAACTCTGCTAGAGTAAAAGAAGAATGATAAGTGAAGAAGAAGTACCATGGTATTGACATCTAGCTACTTACCCTTGACCCTTTGATTCCTGTTCATCTTCACTAATAACAATCTATTCCAACACAACTTTCTCTTATCATTAATTCCTTTCTGTCTTCTTTTAATAATAATCTTCAAATCTAGAAAATACAAACACAATAATATGGGATGATTGAAAAAATTGATGAACAAAAATTAGAGAAGAGATTGATTGACAGACATTGTTATGTTGATAATACTTCAAATCAAAATGAACCCAATACTCACATCATAGAAACACCCTTGGATCTAAAAAAAATATTAAAAGAAAAAAAAATTTCTTTTCGTAGGTCGAGAATTTCCTTTAAAACACATACCTTCTTACCTAAAAATTCCCAAAACCCTAAGAAATTTCACTAAAAAAATCACAAATTTTCTCACAAAACCATAAAATTTCAAATTTCCTCAGAAAATCACCAAATCAAGAGAAAACAGAAAACCAAACCAAACCCCGGATCCAAATTTGTATAAATTATAAGATTACAGACCTAGAAGAGAGATCTTAGACTTAAGTTCATCAAGTTCGATTCTTAATGAAGAAGAATCATCAAAAACTACTTGATGATCATCGATTAACTCGAGAATCCTCCCTAATTACGAAAATTAATGTGAAAAAATCGTTAACAACAAGAACTTTGAAGTCGCCATTTTACTGGAGAGAGACAGAGTGTGAGGGAGAGGGCCAGAAAAAGAGACAGAGAATGGAATGGAAGAAGGGGATAAGGTTAGGGTTTTCCTTCTATGGAGAGGCAAATTAGAGGCCGTTGGATGACATAGTGAAGAAACAAAATTGACGGATGAGGTTTAGCTCATTTTCCACTTCACAGAATTTATGTGCCACGCGTCCATGGAAAATTAGTCCACGTTACCCACCAAGGCCACATTTCATAATAACTTTGGGCGTAACTTTTCCTATAAAAAAAAAAATCAAAACTTTTCCTATAATCAATCCGTATGAGCTTTCCTTGTAAGTTTATATCCGTAGGATTATAGATTTTAGTTTTCTATTGGTTAGAACAATCTCATACGGATCCACATGGATTTGTGTTTCTTTCAAGTAGATTTGTGTTTCTTTCATAAGGCATCCATCTGTGGACGGTGAAGTTTCTTATTTCGGAATACTTTCATTTTTGATAGGAATGTAGAGTTTTATACGAGGAACATGTCACCAAAAAATTATCTTCATATTCATTGCTGGTTGGGCTCAGTAGAAAAAATGACGCTAAAATGTGAAGATTATGTCAATATAACCATGTCAACGAATCCTACCCCATTTTCGGTTCCATGCTAGTACATTTAGTGTTTCAGTGTATATTTTAAAACCATATATAGTACGTGAGGCGGATTTAAATTCATATTTCTAGCGGTTAAGGTTTCAATATAGATTTTTAGTTAATAAAATGCTAGCAAAAAATAAAAGAAGTACGAAAGTTACTTCTGATGGGTAAAAAAGATCCTTTGACATTTCTTAATTGATTAACGTGCAACCTGTGACATTTCAATTATGGTACATGTACCATTATGTATATATCCTATGACATTTCTTAATTGATTTTTAGTTAATAAAATCAAGTCGTATCCAACAAACAAGGATGGATGTATCCAGGAACGGAGTTAGGAATTTTTTTTGGGGGTGACAAATATATATAGGTATAGTAGTTTTTGTAAAGTAGGGGTGCCGATGGCCGTAAATTTTTTTAGGCCTTGGTATTTTCCTTCAAATGATGTCACCAAAATATCCAATAAGTTGTTAGATGTTTAGATTTATGGTTGGATTTAATATTTTGATATTTTTCACTTCTTTCGTACGTAATTTTGATATTTAAGCCAAGTTTTGTACGATAAGTACCTAATATCAGTAGTTTTTAAAGTGTATAGTAAAGGATTCAAGGCTCTCTATGTAATATACAAGAATATGGGGGAAAATAGTTAAATACTCATATTTTTCAAGCCTAAAATGGTAATTATGCAAAGCCTAATTATTGTATGTAATTAGGAAATTCTAGGGGGGACAGCCCCCCTAGACTACATGTAGCTCCGTGCCTGGATGTATCTACTTAATTGGAAATAAATAAAGTAAATATTACATACTGTGATTTTTATTAGACGTATTTAATTGTGCATTCAAAACCAAAATGACTCTTTAAAAGACACGTGTCAACCTTCCACGCTACGAATATTGTCTCACTTAACTCGTTACTCTTTGGGATGAACTCGGAGACGAAATATATCAGAATTGAACATCACATGTTCAAAGATTACCAGAGTTAGATCTGAGTTTCTCGTTCGAATGGACTAGAGACGAAATATATCAAAATTGAACATCACAGGTTCAAAGACTACTAGAGTTAGACCTAAGTTTCTAGTTCGGATGAACTAGAGACGAAATATATCAGAATTGAACATCATAAAGTTCAAATATTGCAGTTAGACACGAGTTTCTCGTTCGGATGAACTAGAGACGAAATATATTAAATTGAACATCACAGTTCAAACATTACCAGGAGTTAGACTGAATTTCTAGTTCGGATGAATAGAGAAGACAAAATATATCATAATTGAACATCACGGGTTCAAAGACTACTAGAGTTAGACCTAAGTTTCTAGTTCGGATGAACTAGAGACGAAATATATCGAATTGAACATCACAGTTCAAAGAGTACTAGAGTTAGTCCTTGAGTTTCTCGTTGGATGAACTGGAGACGAAATATATCAAAAATTGAACATCACATGTTCAAAGATTACTTTAGTTAGTCCCGAGTTTCTCGTTCGGATGAACTGGGAGACGAAATATATCATAATTGAACATCACGGGTTCAAATATTACCAGAGTTAGACCTGAATTTCTAGTTCGGATGAACTGGAGACGAAATATATCAGAATTAACTGAATGTCCATCAACCTTAGTCAATTTCCCTTTTTTATGTATCAATTGTATCCAATATCGCTCCAACATCTTGGATTTCCCATGGATTCCATGGGTTTATATGGTTATATGGTACATGTACCAGTTTATGTACCATTAAGACAAAAATAAGTTCCGGATCTTACAAAACTTTTCCGATTTTTGTACCGAGTATGGATACCACACCGGTTTCAACAGCTCTTTTTCGGTATGCATACTAGGTATGCATACCATTCCATGTTCACTTAATCCACATAATTTTTGTGGTATGGAAAATGGGTATGCGTACCCCTAAGTTGTTGTCGAACTATAGTACGCGGTACGTGTCGGGTACATGTAATTTAACTCCGAACCTATAAAATTTTTTCCATTTTGTGAAACCTAGTATGCATACTATCTTGTATCCAGATTTACAATATTTCTATATTTCTCTCTAAATCTATTCGAAACATTCCCAAATAATATCAATGACACATATCACTGTTCCCGGCTATTTTCGATTGATAATATTGAATTACAATTTAAATTATGAACAATAAATTGTCCTTAACCGAAATTCATCAAGTATGAACAAATGTTCATCATGCTTAGTCATATATATTTCGAGAACTAATTACCAAGATAAACTTGACTCGAAATTCTTGATATGCTTTCAATATATAGTCCAATTAGTCATGCGACATCGTCTTATAGATAAAAGGATGAATATAACTTTAGAAATAGGTGGTTCAGTCTTCACTTACCTTTTATTGAAGAAGTTTTCCAAATGTTTCGGTTGATCTTTGACCTCAAACGGTAGAACGCAGTGATGTCCGATTCTCAACTACATACTTCTATCCTAATCCGATACTTAACTAATTGTAGACTAGAAATTAATATATAGTTTTGATCAACAAATTTGACAACAAGCTTGATATATCAACACTTGTGAATTCGACCGAGCAATGCTCTAACACTCTCACAATCAAGAAATTTACAGAGAAAAGTATGTGAACCTGATTTGCATGTGAGAGTACTTGGCTGATTCCAAAGATCAATTTCCAAGTATCAATCAAGTCGTATCCAACAAACAAGGATGAATGTATCTACTTTGATTGATTAACGTAAACCTGTAATATTTCAAATTATGGTACGTCTACGGGTATGTATACCTTAAGACATAACAGAAGTTCAGTGAGTACAGAACTCATTCGGTATGCGTACTGGTATGTATACCTTTAAAACATAATCGAGTTCTGGAGTTCACAAAACTTTTTTGGTATGCGTACCGGTATGTATACCAAACCGGTTCCATGACCAACAGTTCTTTTCTAGTATGCAAACGGGTATGCGTATTGATCATGTGATTCTTATGTTTTCTCTAATTCTTGCCTTATACAGAGCTACGCAACTCCTTGAAACATATACATGGTCGTTGGATGAAGTGGTAATCCATGTGATTTTCATGTGTTTGCTCTAATTCTCTCCTATCTTTGAGATCTTTGTAACACATTTATGGTCCTTTGGTTGGAGTTGGAATCCATGTGATACATGAGATTCTTGTGTTTTCCCGAAATTCATGAATTTATTCTACATTAGGCGATCGCTTTCACGAAATTTTGATAGAACATGAGGGTAAAATGGTCATTTTACACTTCACGAAATATTTGTTATTGTAATTATGGTAAGTACAATAAAATCCCCATTGTAAAATTGGATTGGATTAACACAAATTTGGATCACCCAAAAAGAACACCACCTAATTCATGAATAATAAAATCCGTATGATATTCATTTGGCTAATAAAAAACCTTAAAACCATGCTTATAAACATCACATGGGCCACCACCTTATTCTCAATTTCGTTGAATCTCAGCCATAGATCGAACCTCACTATCTGTATGATATCATTTTGGCCAATAGAAAACAATACCCTTTTTAGGTGAAAGTATCACTTTTCATGATTTCGCAATCTCAGCCATGCTTATACATATCGTCGGGAAGTCCCGAACTCATATCAAAAGGGTATGCATACTGATGGTAAACAGTTGGTTGTTTTTTTGGAAATTTCTAAAAGATCATGGGAATCATATTTTTCCGATTCTTTCTTTTCGTTGTCCCTATTTTTTTTTGGATCACGAAATTAGGATATAAATAGTATTTTAGGTAAAAACGAGCAATGACTATGATTTTTAAAATTTATTCGGCCAATAGAAAGCTAAGAGTTCCTAGATAATGATAGGAAACAAATTCGATAATTATCATCGATTTTCAATTAGATAAAATTTCGAGTAATGTATTAGAAGTGAACGGGAATGAACCGGTGAATTATCATCGTCGAAAATATGTAGAACATACAAAAATTGGATTGATTACTAGTATACTACATATGTGTATAACTCAATCGAATGAAAATGATTAGCAAAATGAGAAAGAATGGGAAATGTCTTCTTAGACCATCGATCCGATCAGTAATTCATTAATTACTAAGATAAATTTAAATTATATACGCAAAAATGTTAGATCACTACAAAGATGAACGAAATCATCACCAATTATATGTGTGAAAACAAAATGTAAATCGGAAATGATTTATACACCGAGCGATCTCGTGCATCGTGTGAGAGGAGGTGGGTCCACTCTGTCCCACTCCCATCCAAATGTTCGTAGCTATTCTGGACCACGATTTCCGGAAGTGCAATTCACGGTACTCTTCTTCGGTGTGTAGCAAAGTTGAATGGAAATCGGTAAAATATAATAATCATGATCCGTATGATATTAATTTGGCCAATACGAAACGAAAATTTATAATCCACGGATATTAACTCAAAAAAGAAAGCTCATACGGATTGCCACTTCATCCAACGACTACAAGTTGTTTTTGAATTGGGAAACTTTTTATGCGGCAAAATTCATTTGTTTTGAATTAAAGGTTTCTTTTCGAGGAAACATTTCCCGCCACTTTCGTGAAGAAACTTAGAGCCACGTGTTTGCTTCTTCTTCACGTGTTTGCTTCTCCTTTTTTCTACCCAACGAAGACTTGATAGTTGTCTAGTTGACTGCTCATCCTTCACGTGTTTGCTTAAAAAGAATGTTTTGTTTATCGAAATGGAACGGTAAAATAAGACAAAGTAACAACTAACAATGTTTCTATGAGATGATATCCTTATATTTTAGAAAATCTACCATTCATTTTTTAAACCATTAGTCAAGAACGGTACAAATTATAGTTTGGGCATATACATATATCCTTAAAACAAATTTTACTCACCAAAAACTAATTATATTTATTACATAACTACATTTAGAATGGACAAAAGAAAAAACTTAGTAAACAAATCACAAATTTTAAAATTCAGACTTTTCTTTGTTAGGGCAGTGACTAAGACTTGGTTGCTGAGATTGGATTGTACCAACCAAACAATTTTTGAATTGCTGCCTCATGGTGCCTCAAAGTAAATAGCCATTCAAGCACTTTTGTAGTTGCTGTGGGTAACTTGAAAAAATGATGGAGCAACCGAACACCTTTATTGGTCGGTACGAAATAGTGGACATAAATTTACAGCAAGCAAACTATCTGGTAGTTGTAAACTTGGTCGCTTGACCATTAAAGCGACCAAAATTTTGGGTGCTTGCTAGGATTTTAGACGCTTAAGCCATGTTTTCTTGTAGTGAATGACCTCTTTAATACTGTATGTTTGGAGTATAAATATTAATGAATACCATTATCATGACTTAAAAGATCATAACAAAGTTTTGTAACTTTAAAACTGAGGAGAAGTATAGCTTTAAAACTGATTCTGAGCTAGCTACGTTAAGACTCTTGTGCTACATTGGGCTGAGGCAAGTGGGAAGAGGGTTCACTTGAATTGCATACAGTTACCAATTGGGAAACTGTATTCACTTAGTGTGTTTTATTTTTGTCATCCTGTAGTCTACTCTTGGTAGACATTTCACATTTGTAAATTCTTTGCTCTTTAAATAAAAGCTTTTTTTTCTTATCAAAAAAATAAAATAAAAAAATAACAAAGTTTTGTAAAGAAACAAAAGGAGATCTTTCCATAACAAAAAAGATGAATCCAACACTCTCATTGCTCTCCCTCTCTTCAATGTTCATTGTTTTTCTTGTTCTCAACTCCTTTCATGATGTAAATGGAGATTTGATCGGTGATATCTGTAAGAAAGCATCAGCAACTGATCACCAAGTGTAGAAAATCTGATATCAAAGACTTAATGAAACTCGCAGAAACTAAACTCAAACAAACTTCTCTTAATTGATATATTTCGACTCATGGCTCAACAGCCTATTTATATGATTAACAAACTTGACTCTCAAGTAAAAAGACTTTCCTAACATAATCAAACTCTAACAAAGAAACTTCTAGACAATTCTCACGTAAACAAACTCTTAAAACCAGTAATACTTGCAACCCAAGTAAACTTCTAAAAACCGTACCACGCGTCAACAATACTTGTTGATCCATTCACTTCATGTCAACCATACCAGTTGACCCGACCATATTGGATCAACTCTCATAGTTGATCCATACTGCTTTCTTCAAACTGGATCAACAACCAATGTTGATCCCTTCTGTTGTCTTCATAGTATCTTGGTTTATTCTTCAACATCCTCCCTTAAACCAAGATACTCTTTGCTAATCATACCAAGCTTTCCACGCAAGTAAATGAAAGTGTTAGACATTAAGAACTTGGTGAAAATGTCCGCAACCTGTTCTTTGCTTTCAACAAACTCCACAAAGAACTTCCTTGTTACTTGACTAGCTCTCTAATGTAATGATACTTAATATCAATGTGTTTGCTTCTCCCATGAAACACAGGGTTCTTAGTTAGTGATATTGTCGACTTATTATCACAAAATATTGTTGTTGGTGTCTTCGTTCTTGAAACAAAGACTTGACATCATTCTTAACCATACAACTTTGTGTAGCACAGTTGCTAGCAGCTATATACTCAGATTCTGTTGTAGATAATGCAACTACTTGTTGCTTCTTAGATGACCAAGAGAAAAATCCAGTTCCCAACTGAAATCTATAACCTGATGTACTTTTTCTTCCTTCTGTATCTCCACCCCAATCACACTATCAGTGAAACCAACCAGACTTTGGATCTTCCGAGATAGTATAAAGTATTCCCATGCTTGTTGTTCCTTTTACATACTTGAGAATACGTTTTGCAGCTTGTAAATGTGATTGTCTAGGAGATTCCATGAACCTACTAACCAAACCAACAAGCATACATGATGTCAGGTCTTGTAGCGGTCAAATATCTTAAACATCCAACAAGACCTTTAAAATCTGTTGAATTCATAAGCTCTCCTAATCCATCTTTTGTCAACTTCAATCTTTCTTCTACTGGTGTTAAGATTGGATTACAATTATTCATCTTGAAACGCTTCAAAATTCCTTCAGCATACCTTTGTTGATTAATAAAAATTCCTTTCTCAGTTTTGTACTTCAATACCAAGAAAATATGACATCAAACCAAGATTTGTCATCTCAAACTCCTTTACCATATCCTCCCTGAATTCATTGATCATCTCAGTACTATTTCCAGTAAATATGAGATCATCCACATACAAACACACTATGATATGATTGCCAGCACCATCATCTTTCAAATACAAAGTATGCTCATGTGGACATCTTGTAAAACCTTTCTTGAGAAAATAAGAATCTATTCTTGTATACCATGCTCTTGGTGCTTGTTTCAAACCATACAAAGCTTTGTTTAGCTTGTATACTTCATTCTATTTCCCCTCCATAATGTAGCCAGCTGGTTGCTCTACATAAACTTCTTCTTCCAAAACTCCATTCAAGAATGCCGACTTCACATCCATCTGAAATATCTTCCATTGCTTTTGTGCAGCTAAAGCAATGATCATTCTTACTGTATCAAGTCTTGCAACTGGTGCAACCACTTCTGAATAATCAACTCCTTGTCTTTGTTTATAACCCTTAGCAACTAACCTTGCTTTGTTTCTCTCTATTTCACCATTTGACTTATATTTTGTTTTATAAACCCACTTAACACCAATGGGTTTCTTTCCTGGTGGAAGTTTTGTTAATTCCCATGGGTCATTCTTCTCAATTGACTTCAGTTCTTCATTCATGGCTTGAATCCAACCTTGTTCTTTAGATGCTTCTTCATAAGCTACAGGATCACAATCTACAAATAATGCAAAGTTCACAACATCATCATCATCTTCATCATCTCTTGTTAAAACATAATCATTCAACCTAGCAGGTATGACATATTTTCTTCTTGGTCTTGTAGCTTCTTGTTGTTGTACTGCTTCTGTTCTTGCTTCTTCATGTTGTTCTTCCACATTGTCTTGAGCTTGCATTTCTTCTTCAACTACAATTGGAACAGTTCTGACAACAGCAGGTGGATCAAAATTTCTTGTTGATCCAATATCATGTGGATCAACATCCCTTGTCGATCCATTGTTATGAGGATCAACACTGATTGTTGATCCATTATTCCAATTCCATTGTGAATCTTCATCAAATATAACATCTCTACTTATAACTATCTTTCTAGTTTCTGGATTATATAGATTGTATCCTTTAGTCACTGAACTGTAACCAACAAGAATACATTTTTCACTCTTATCATCCACCTTCTTTCTCAATTCTTTTGGCACATGTGCATATGCAATGCACCCAAAAATTCTCAGATGTCTTACACTTGGTCTTACTCCTCTCCATTCTTCTTCTGGTGTTTTGTTGTTCAAACTATTTATAGGACATCTGTTGAGTAAATACACAGCTGTATCAACTGCATAACCCCAAAAAAATTTTGGTAAATCTTTTGTTCTTCTTATTATTCTTGCCATCTCCATGATGGTTCTATTCTTCCTCTATGCAACTCCATTTTGTTGTGGTGTATATCTTGTTGTTAGCTGATGTTGAATGCCATGCTATTCCATAAACTTGTCAACAACAGTGTACTCAGTTCCTCTATCAGTTCTCAAAATTTTGATACTCTTACCAATTTGTTTCTCAAAGATAAGCTTTGAAACTTCTAAAAGCATGAAAAGCATCACTCTTTTGTTTAAGCAAATATACCCATGCTTTCCTACTAAAATCATCAATGAAAGTTATGAAATAGTTATTACCTCCATGTGAAGTTACTTCAATAGGACCACACAGATCACTATGGACAATCTCCAATTGTTGATCAGCTCTTCTGGCTTTGTTGACTGGGAATGGATCTCTGTGCTGTTTGCCAAAGATGCAATTTTCACATCTTGCTTCTGGAAGTTCAATAAAAGGTAATCCAGATACCATCTCTTTCTTTGCTAAGGTTAGTAAACTGTTGAAGTTCACATGCCCCATTCTCTTGTGCCACAACCAAGCATCATCATGAACATGACTACTATAACATCTTTCCTTTTGATACTTTGAATATTCAAAGGAAACAATCTATTCTTAGTCATCTGCACTCTTGTGATTAGTCTTCTAAAACGATCTCGAATTGTACAAATACCATTGAAGATGTTCATAGAATAACCTCTTTCAGATAATTGACCCATACTCAAGAGATTTTGATGCAAACCTGGTACATAAAAGACATCCATAATATATGTTTTGCACCATTCTTCAGAACTATTCCAATTCTTCCTTTTCCCATAACTGGAATTGTAGAATTGTTTTCAAACTTCACAGTTGAACGCACTGATTCATCAAGATTATCAAACAAATCTTTTCTTCCACACATATGATTACTGCAACCTTGTATCTAGATACCACTTATGTTGAGGCTGTTCTTTGGTGTATGACAAGCCAACAACATATTTTCAGCTTTTCTTTTCTTCTTCATCTTCTTCTTGACTTTCTGCTATATTTGCTTTGAAATTTGCTTTGTAGTTATTAGCAATTGTCTTTCTTGGTTTTGAACACTCAGTAGCAATATGTCCAAAGTCTCCACAGTTATAACATTGTATTTTTGATTTATCATATGGCTTCCTGTAATTTCCATTATTTGATCTTCCTCCATTATTGTATCCTCCTTGAGAACCTCCAAGTATTAGATTTTTCTTGATTACTTCTCCAACTAACTTGACTTTGAAGTCTTGCTTCAACTTGTTTTGTTCTTACCATTTTTCTCCAACAATCTTTGTTCATAAGCTTGTAATGAACCCAATAACTCATTAAGAGTCATGGTTGCAACTGTGTTGCATTCTTCTATAGCAGTAACCTTTGATTCAAACTTTTCAGGCAAGCTTCTTAAAATCTTCTCTACAACAGTTGAATCTTCTACTGTATCGCCATTGGCCTTCATCTCATTAACAATATTGAGGTGTTTTTGAGAAAACTCGAAATTGTTTCAGGTTGTCTCCATCGTAGTAGTTCATATTTTCTTTTCAAGGTTTGTAATCTAACCTTCTTAACTTTTCTAACCTTGTGTAGTAGCTTATTAAACCATCCCATGCTCTTTTCACATCTTTAATGTAGATAACTCTATCCATGAGATATTCATGAATACCTTGATGAAGAATGTATGTAGCTCTGGAATTCTTCTTTCTGTTTTCAGTTAACAGAGTTTGCGCAGCTCCTTCAAGTACAACTCCTTCTGCTGGTTCTACATAACCATCTTTCACAATATCCCATACCTCTTGGAATATGAAAATATTCTCCATCTGCAACCTCCAAAGTGTTCAAAGTTTTTACCTTCAAACACCGGAACCTTAATTGAACTTAAACTTGTCATCTTCTTTAAATCAACAACTCATACCCACAGCCCTAGAACCTGATACCAGTGCTCTGATACCAGATGTAGAAAATCTGATATCAAAGACTTAATGAAACTCACAGAAACTAAACTCAAACAAACTTCTCTTAATTGATATATTTCGACTCATGGCTCAACAGCCTATTTATATGATTAACAAACTTGACTCTCAAGTAAAAAGACTTTCCTAACATAATGAAACTCTAACAAAGAAACTTCTAGACAACTCTCATGCACGTAAACAAACTCTTAAAACCAGTAATACTTGCAACCCAAGTAAACTTCTAAAAATCGTACCACGCGTCAACAATACTTGTTGATCCATTCACTTCATGTCAACCATACCAGTTGACCCGACCATATTGGATCAACTCTCATAGTTGATCCATACTGCTTTCTTCAAACTGGATCAACAACGAATGTTGATCCCTTCTGTTGTCTTCATAGTATCTTGGTTTATTCTTCAACACCAAGTCAAGTATGATTTTTGTGTTGCATCTCTTTCAGAAAATCCTGCAAGTAAAGATGCTGATATTTTGAGACTTGGAGAAATATCATTGAAGACATGTCAACAAAATGTAACATCCATTAATTCTTTACTTTTCAAAATCGTCTACACAGAAGATTATCCACAACTGATACGATGTTAAGTGCTGCATCAGATACTCCAACTGAATGTGAAAATAGGTTTAAAAAATCTGGTTTGGCTTCTTCATTTACCGAAGAAAATGGTGATTTCTTTCAGCTAACTAGTAATAAATTATGGGTATCGAGACGGATCATCGATTATCAAACAGAAATAAAGAAGATGAATATTAAAGTGGTTCGGTCACTTGACCTACGTCCACTGAGAAACCCCGTGAAATAGATTGATCATCAGAATTTCTGAGATGATTACATTTGCTTTAGTTATTCCTATTTATAGATGATAGGATACTAAACCTAGAAGATAAAGGAAGAAACTATATCTTTGACTAGGTAGAACTAGTCTTTCTAGAATACAGGATTTACAACTTCACTTGATCCTATTTTCTAGTTGGTGACTTGGCTGCACTTCACTTATCTTGAATGGAATCCACGGTCATCTTCACGTGTGATATTTCAACACCCCCCCCTCAAGTTGAACACGGAGGGAATTGTAGTGTTCAACTTGAACAATATCTTGAAATGAATCTTTAACATAAACTTCGATTAGAATCTTGTAACGCAGTTACTTGATTTCATGCAGATACTCTTTGAACGAAAGTATCAAATGTGCAACGGCAAAGAGCAAAATAACCTTCTCAGCAGCAACATGCAGTCTTCATTGCACGATGCCTAATGTTCCCAAAAACTTTAGCCGAGTGCTTCGTATGTTGATTACTAACCAAGGCAAGACATGATAGACAAACCAACAACAATGAATGATGGTCGTCTATGAAACTTTTGTAACTGTAAAATGGACATGATGGGATAACGGGTTTTCAAGAATGTTTAGAAGAGTGATATGGGTTTGGTTTGTTGACGACAAACAGAGATAACTCAGATAAGACATACAAACAACTTGTAGTCTTGTATAAAAAATCGTCCACACCAGAGATACAGAGATGGACGTGTAAGATAGTTTTCTTGGATGAAAAACTAACGTTTGAAAAAGATCAGGAAAATGACGATCTTGAAGAGGAAACTCGATATTGAGGGAGATTTCGCTTGATATTGGCCATGCTCTTGACGGAAGAGGAAACATGCCTTGATAAAAGAAAGCAACAACTTAAACGTTGTGTATGATGCCCATGAATAATAAGATCATGGATGCTGTGAACATGATAATTGGACTTCAGCTCTTCACTGTATTAACAGACCACTAAAGGCCAATGATTGATGTGATCAATTAATTAAAAAATAGCTCATGACTAACAAAAGCATAATGCCAAGGATCATGGCATCTGCCGTGGTTAATGATTGATATACCGGACAAGACAAGAAGATCATGACAGTATCTTGCCTCGAAGATTTCAAAAAAAACAGAAATCCAAGATATGGATAAAATTCACGCGTCATTGTGTTGGGAGATCACAGTAAGAACACGGAAAAAAATGAGATAATTAATACGATCAATTAGGCCAATGATAAATACGATCAATTAGGCCATGAAGGATATTGGAGCTCATGAAAACTTTGAGCTGAATATTTAGAGCTTAGATGAGATCTAAAAACCGATATATTTAGACCGGAAACAATGATGTTACCAAATCTAAAAAGAGATCATATTTTCAGAATGATATTCGGAGATAAAGATGGATATCTCGATAAAGATGGAAAATATGAAAACATTTCCAAAAGAATTGATTGCCAAAGGTTGGCAAGAATTGATGTTTAGTTGACAGTAAATATTCAAGGAATATTTGCTCATAAAACCGGAGCAAGATGTGAATCGTAAGATCTTGGATAAAGATCTACAAAAAATCATGTATTTTCGGATATAAAAGATGTTACCGAAAATAAACATCTTTGGCGTGATATTAGCCGGCAATTGTTAGACAAAGAAAGACTTTTGATAAGCTAGGACAACTCAACAATAATTTATCTAACGATCCAGTAAAAAAAAAAAAAAATCAATGGAATCACATACCAATATGTATGGGATTGATAAGATAATGTATATCGACAAACAATCTTGTTATCGACATATATTCTCATTCACATAAGTGTTACCAAGTGAACATGCATGTGAATGAGTGTACAGATAGCAATGAGATTTTGTTGACAAGCCGAGTTATTCAAACTCATCTGATGACTAACTGAAGAGAAATGAAAAATCAATTTGATTAAGGATCTGATATCGATTTGAATCAGATCAGTCTGACAATAAAAAAAGAAAAAAAAAATGACTGATCGAAAAACAAAGTTTAAATCTTGTAGCGGAAGCATATCGAGCGGATCTCCCCGCTCTGATACCATAATAAATTATGGGTATCGAGACGGACGAATATTAAAGTGGTTCGGTCACTTGACCTACGTCCACTGAGAAACCCCGTAGGGTGAAATAGATTGATCATCAGAATTTCAGATGATTACATTTGCTTTAGTTATTCCTATTTATAGATGATAGGATACTAAACCTAGAAGATAAAGGAAGAAACTATATCTTTGACTAGGTAGAACTAGTCTTTCTAGAATACAGGATTTACAACTTCACTTGATCCTATTTTCTAGTTGGTGACTTGGCTGCACTTCACTTATCTTGAATGGAATCCACGGTCATCTTCACGTGTGATATTTCAACAACTAGAATCTCTCTTGCCATAACTCGTATGGTTAAATAATTTTTCAGTCTCTCTTTTGTTCGAACATGATGTAATTAAGCTTAAATTCAAAATATATAAACTCAAAGAGCTGGTATCTTGGTAGAATTTGTTTTTCATTTTCGTTTTCTTTCTTTTTTTCGTTTCTTTGACCATAACGGCCTAGCTCCAAAGATTGACAAGGCTAAGATGTTCGGTTAGAATTGTTAAATATATATAAAATGTTGAGCTTCAGTTAACTAGACTACTGTTACTCTAAAGTGAAAGCACTCAGCAGCAAAAACGTGGAGCGCGCGAAGGATTAGATTCTATAGCGATTTCCACGGAACCATGGCTTGATGCCTTGGAAATATCACACTTGATGCTATTGCTAGGTACTATTTTTACTTTTATTTTTTAAGGCAGGAATTATACTCCCTATGTTTTTAGGGCTCCGGATCGTCTGTTACCAAAATCCCCTGTTCCTCTATTCCACCCAATCCCAAATAGTCATATGTCTCCAATTATAACTACTAAAGTTGGACGTGATATACTTTACTAATTTAACAGAGATTTTCTAAGAGAAAAATTTGGAAATAAATATTCCTCCCTTAATTATCTCCTCCGTCAATGGAATGCTCCATAGACCCAGTGCCTGCGAGCATTGCTTGTGTACAGTTCAAGAACTCGGAGTTTCTAATGATCCCCATAGCAGTTTTTTTTTTTTTTTTTTTGACATTTGGAAATGCAACTAATTAGGATATTTTCCCAACTAGTCTAGACAGTTGATAAATCATCACATGCCTATTCAGTACATTTAATTCTAACTTAAATCGATGTTGGGAGGAATTAATGGCGAACGTTCTTCGTCTTTTATTTTTGCTTCTGGTACGAAAATGTGCAGGTCCTCCCGGTCACTTCATCCTGGAACCTAGTTGGAAAAAGCAATCGAATTTTTAAACATAAATCTGTATAATTTTAAAGATAAAGTTGCGTTCGTTTCTGTGCCGAAGGATTTGAGCCTCAAATGGGAAACTTTGGATGTTACACAGATTTCCCTAGTCTGAAGTGTGATTACCTAATAACGAAGTATGTGTCATTACTGTGCAGTTCCTGCTGGTCATGTTATGATACAAAAGTACAAATAAGAAAGGAAATGCATCTGCTGATGCTCCATGAACAAAAAAGAACCCAAAAACGAAACAGAACTAATTAGTACAAATAAGAAAAGAAATGCATCAGTAGTTGTACAGAAGTAGATGATATGATGATATTATGGAGTACATGTTACCGGTGGAAAAAAGATATAATGTAAACCAAATATTTCCTAGTTTTTCTCTTAGAATATCTCCGTTAAAGTGGTAAAGTATATCACGTCTAAAATTTTAATAGGAAAATTGGACCAAAATGGTCTGACTACTGTGTCATACAATACTTTGAGATACCTAACTATGGTTGTTTAGCCCATTCAGATGTACTTATATGTTGAATCTGCTTGTACCTAATAACAACATTGGTTCATCATACTGATGATCAAATAAAGTGATAAGAAACGATTTGTTTCTTAACCAACGGCCAGCAGCTCAAGCTCAAAAGGTCATGATTCTAGGAACCAATAAACTAAAGGGGTAGCAATTTGCTTAATAATTTTCTTGTTATCATTAATCAACTGATAAGGCCTATTTATAGGCTACATTACTTGGAAAATAAGAAAACAATACTATTCCTAAAATACTATTCCAAACAAATATAAACTCTAAATAAAATAATGAAATACTTAAAATATAATAAAATACCTAAATAAATATATTATCTCTACTAATAAATAATTTATGCTTATCCAATGCCTTGTGCCTCTATTGGACTTGTGTATCCGTTGCGCCCTTCACTCGCTAGCCAGGGTGGCTTCCACAATCTAGAGAGACTTGACCCGTATAAAGAATCATATATGTCAAATATGCCTGAGTGACGCATTGGGTCAACATCGTTGACATGTTCCATAAAACGTGGTCTTATCATTCCACCCTCCTTAAATGGGACTTTTCCCTCAAAGTCCATTATATATATTGATACTGGCTCCACATGTGATCTTATCATTCCACCCTCCTTAAATAGGACCTTGCCCTCGAGGTCCGACTTTGAGGCACTTACAATTTGGTTTTCTTCGTCAACAACTGTCGAAGGAACATTAACGATATCAGAAAAATTAATCTCATTGGGTTTTGGAATCTCAATAGTGAAGATATCGGATGTAGTTGCAACAGGTTGCGGCTTCACGACTTTAGCTCTATGATGCTCCTTGAACTCTTGGAATGCAGATTTCCAGTAAGCACGACTTTCGTCTAAATCTTGTTGCAAATTAGCTAGTGCTAGCGTTGGGTCATCATTTCCGTAGCGCTTCAATAAAGCAAAACAAAAATTATTCCAAGACCCCGAAATATAATCTTGCATCCACTTGTACCATTTGAACGAACTACCAATAAGGTGATTACTAGCTACCTTCACAAAATCTTCTGACGAAATTTTGCGGAACTCAAAATTTAATTGTGCTCGAAACAATCAACCTTCGGGATCTCTGCCATCAAATTGTTGGCATAATGGCATTTTCCTGGATTGTTCATACATACTGGCAAAGATACTGGCTGAATCTGTTGGGTTTGACGTGGAGCTAAAACGGGTCCAACTCTAGCCAAACTAGTAATGGGCTAATATTACTCTTGGGATTACTGGGCCTTTGTTCTCGGTAACGTATTTTCCCCCTTTTTTGTTTTCCCCAAAAATCCTACTGCGCAAGGGTCTGGGAAGTGGACGGTGTCTGAGATGTTTAACAAGGATTGGGAAGTATGGGCGGGAGGTAGTGATGGCCGTAAGTGGTGGAAGACGAATACCTAAAAAAAAACGCCGAATAAAATTTTAACCAATAACTAAATAGATTCACCTGACCAAGACATCTGATGCCTTGTTGGAGATGAGTGATCCTTGAGCACTATGAAACCTTGCTGCTTCTGTTGCGCGCAAGATATTGGGTACTTGATGACCGAGCAACACGTAAGTGAACTACAGACAGACCATCGTATATGTTGTTCTTTGAGGAAACCCCGAGATGCGTGAATTTTTTTTTTTTTGTTTTTTTCTTTTCCTGATGGATAAAGATTGAAGGGTAATAGTGGTGATGATGAATCGACAGAGGATACGGTAATGGATTAATGGAGTTGCGGAAGCTGGGATAGGAGCGAACCTGGCTCTGATACCAATTGATAAGAAACGATTTGTTTCTTAACCAATGGCCAGCAGCTCAAGCTCAAAAGGTCATGATTCTAGGAACCAATAAACCAAATGGGTAGCAATTTGCTTAATAATTTTCTTGTTATCATTAATCAACTGATAAGGCCTATTTATAGGCTACATTACTTGGAAAATAAGAAAACAATATTATTCCTAAAATACTATTCCAAACAAATATAAACTCTAAATAAAATAATGAAATACTTAAAATATAATAAAATACCTAAATAAATATATTATCTCTACTAATAAATAATTTATGCTTATCCAATGCCTTGTGCCTCTATTGGACTTGTGTGTCCGTTGCGCCCTTCACTCGCTAGCCAGGGTGGCTTCCACAATCTAGAGAGACTTGACCCGTATAAAGAATCATATATGCCAAATATGCCTGAGTGACGCATTGGGTCAACACCGTTGACATCAAC
Organism: Papaver armeniacum; assembly: GCA_023531295.1. Lineage (NCBI taxonomy): Eukaryota > Viridiplantae > Streptophyta > Magnoliopsida > Ranunculales > Papaveraceae > Papaver > Papaver armeniacum. Next base: position 859,069 of record JAJJWW010010469.1, read on the forward strand.
AACCTAAAAACTCAATATCATCCCTCACTCCAGAATAAAAGTAGCACTGGTGGAGCTTACCCTTTCTCTTATTGGTTAGTGAGTGTAACCTCGCGCTCTCATTGGCTAATTGAGAAACCATTTGTATTCGTCGGATGAAATTTTGTTAGATATGGTGCGTTGATCTGACAATGTGTGGTGTAGATTGGGTGGATTGTTGGGACACACGCGACGGACGGCCCTCATTATTTAGAAAAATTGCTATATTAATTATGTGCATTTATTGTGAAAATACAGAAAATAAGAAAACTACTATATTAATTTCGGACATTTATGATTAACATAAAAAAAAATCAATTCAACGTATTTATGGAATAAAATAATATAATTTATATTTTTTGAATCTTTTATAATTTCATGTATTTATTATAAAAAATTCAAATAAAGAAAACTACTATATTAATTTCGGACATTTATGATTAAAAAATAAAATCAATTCAACATATTTATGGAATAAAGTAATATAATTTATATGTTTTGAATCTCTTATAATTTCATGTATTTATTATAAAAAATCCAGAAAATAATAAAAAATACTATATTAATTTCGTACATTTATGACTGAAATAAAAAAAAATCAAACTCAACATATTTATGGAATAAAATAATAAGTTTTAAATTTTTAAAATTTTTTGTAAGGAAAAAAATTGGTAAGCATAAATATTCGAATTATGATAAGATGAAAAAATATTTGAAAATATGTTAGAAAATAAGATTCCTATATTCATTTGTTAAAGAATTATTTTTCATGTTGCAAGTATTTAACTCATTTTGGAAGTTTTGGATCCTTTCGAATTATGATAAGATGAAAAAATATTTGAAATTATGTTAGAAAATAAGATTCTTATATTCATTTGTTAAAGAATTATTTTTCATGTTGCAAGTATTTAACTCATTTTGGAAGTTTTGGATCCTTTCTTATTTCTTCTTTTTTAATTGTCTTCTGTAATCAAAATAAGCCTAAATTATATAAATTTTAAGATATCCATTGATATTATTTTTGAAACCAAATATTTTTTCATAGTTTGGTGACTCCCTATATAAGGTACTATAGCAAGAGCCTCATTGTTTACATATTGTTTTTTGCTTCCCAACTGTTTGTTTTTCTTTTGTTCCTTGAAATTAAGGTTTATGATGTCTCATCTATTTTCGTTATTTGTTTTGCAAGTATAACCAGTACTTCCAAAAGAAGTTGCCGCAAAGGGAGAGTTCTTGAACACTGATATTAAAGGTGAAGAAATTGATCTAATAGGCTTCTGTTGGTGTTTAGTATTTTGTTTGATTTTTTTGTTGATGTTTTTAGGATTTTGTTTGATTTGTTTGTTGATATTTAATTGGTGTTTAGGTTTTACGTCTATTTGCATCTTAGGGTACCATGCTTTGGTAGCTTCATATCCTTCACGTTTAGGTATAGCTTAGCAACAACTTTAAGGGCCTAATTTAGAAAAATCGATAAAAAAATAAAATAATAAAACATCAGCATCATTGTTTGTTCCATTATATTTGTTTTATGGATGGTGCGATTGTATCATTTTTCTGGATTAATAATTTCAGGTACGGCCTCCGCAATAAGGTGGTGATGTAATTATTACTCCTATTTTCCCTCTTCAACTATGGATACTACTCTAACCGCCTTTGGTTATGACTATTAGAAGGTAAATGTTTCACCTTGCTGCACCCGCTTACCTTACCTTGATTATTCCAAAAATTTCGGTGTGCACCTGGAGAAAGGCTATGGTAACATGGCTACATTTTACGGCTGATTTTGATTCACTTGCATCAAAATCTGATTTTACCAAAATCTTACTCCTTTTTTTTTTTTAGCGAGCAGGGGTCAATGGGAAAATTGGGTTTCAAACAACCATAAATGTTCGACTTGAATTTCTTATTCGTACACTTTTTGATAATCTATGCTACACCTTACAACCAGTAAGATAATATAAGGTTAAAATATCAATGTTTTTTTTTATTACTACTAATATCATGTTGTATAAAGTGATAGTAATTAATTAAAGGTAAGATTTGATATCTGACTCTAATTACTTGACTAATGTTTTCAATTTTGAGGTTGAAAGAGAAGCTCTATAATCAGATTGGTAGAAGTATCTTCGTCATAAATGGAGCACCCAAGCAATGTCCATGCATTTTCGAAATATCGAGGAGTCTATCGAGCCTATGCACATGATGGTTCTGTGTTAAATAGATGTTTATGGTAATGATCATACATGCATTTTTATTGTTGGCTAAAGTAATTACCATACTTGATAGCTTAGCGTAGATAAAGATAGACCGAACTCTAACCAACTCTCCAATCTCTTTTTTAAGTTTTTGCAGAACAGCACATAACAAAGTTATGTGCAAGTTCCCATCAATTTCCTGTTTTTTTTTTTCAAATTTTCTTTTGAAGGTTTAGAATAAGTCGCAACTTTTGACTGAATCGGATTAGTGTTTGTACATCTAATCTATGATGCTTTTGGAGATGGTGATATTAGATGTATAACTACTAGCCCTGTATGAATTGAGAAAAACCAAGGATTCCGCATGTTGTCCATTATTACTACTTGGCCAGTTGGGTTACTTAAGCACATTCCGTTGGCTTTGTTAATATATTAATACATGATAGATGTACATCTTCCATTTGAGCTCATTTAAGAGATTTTATTTTGTTCCCATTGTCAGTTGTGGATGATTATTTAACGTTCATGGTGTTAGCACGCTTATTTGGTGCTTGACCACCTGCTTGAACTCTTCAAATTGGAGTGGTAGTTATGAGGATTCATCTAATGCATCACAGCCTTGAATATTTGTGAACAAGCTTCTCAAAGTCCGCGGTATTCCGAACCAAGACTATGGGGCTTTTTCATTTTGCAAATGCCCTTGCATGGTTTATGGTTTGTGTTATAAAAACACACCCATATGTTCTCTCTTGAACTGCGAATCATCTGAAAACAAAACCAGCAAATTCAGTTCATGGAAGTTGGCTTCCAACCTTAGAAATTTGTAGGATCCGTTGCCATCCGGATAATCATCCATTTTAATATGATTTGACAATTTGTTCTTATTTCAAAAGTGACATGTAAAACGCTACAGATTTTCTGCTTCAAAAATAAATAAAAAATATACAGACGTTCTTGGTAAAATATGATCTAATAGTGTGTACGGGTTTAGGGAACAATTATGCAGTGCTCATTTCTTAATTTGCTAATTTGTTATTCATATCCTTTGTGACTTTGTTTAGCCCAAAAATAGTAATTACGTATAGTTGTATATTCATATTTCATTAGTCCACATTGTGCTTTGCCATTGCTTGATTACGTCACGGTAAATCATTCCGAGACTTTTCAATGCATACAGTAATTTTGTCGATCAAATTCTTAACATTTTTTTTTATTGTTCATTTAGCATCCCTTGACATGCTCATTTATTGATAAAAAAAAAAAGACATGCTCATTTCTTAGAGTAAAGAATTCAAGTTGTAACAGGGACTTACTTAGTGAGTAGGTTCATAGTTCAAATTAAGGACGTTCATTGGCGGATTAATTGTATAGTTTAGACGATACAGAGGTCGTGAAAAAATGTCGTTGAAAGACCTGAATTCTTTCAAACTCGTAACTTAAAATGATTTTATTAGAATCATATTATTGGGCTGCACAAGGTTGACTTTTGGGGGCTGCATAGGTCATGAAATAGTAATAGCCATAGCCGGTTATCCGGCTATTTTACATAATGACTAATTTGCCCCCGATTTGGTTACTGCTAATTACAGTGATTAACTAAATTACTTATTAGATTAAAATTTCGAAAGTGAAAACTTTTTTTCCCTTTTATTTAGGATGAGGATTTTTCCGAACTTTTAAAAAAATTCTTATAAGAATATGATGAAACATATCCTCGAAGTATTCCTAGAAACCTTATACTTCACTTTCATTACAATTTTATTGATTCAAATTATTAACATACACCAAAAATCTGTTTTTTTTTTTTTTGCACTTACGGCTGGGAAATGTTTTCTACCCAACCGCCACCGACACATTTCGGCTGAGAAATGAAGACGTTGTTACGGCTGAGAAGTGATGAACTCCTAGCCGTAAATATGAGCTACCAGTGAAAACTCTTGGTCGTAATTGAAAACCATCCTTACCTAGCCGTTTTATTAATAAACCCGCCGGTTATGATTCATAAATACCCAACCATACCCGTTTTAGCTAATACTCTAATTATTTTTTATTGGGTAAATAAAGATTACTAACCAAAGATTTCTCCTTATTTATTTTTTACTATCGTCACAGATTTTAATGTAGTTGCAGAAACAATGGAAAATCAAGCTAAATGTGGACACAAGCCCCTCCAACCTTGGATTGAACGGGGTGGTCCCACCCATTCCTTAAAATCCGACCCTGTAAATCCAACAATAGAGCAGCTGGTAACATCACTAAAATCTAAAAGCAACTGATTACAAGTTCAGTTTATAAAGGCAGAAATAGCAATGCTTAAAACCATTACAAGAAATAGAAGAAATAGCAATGTTTTGTTGACGCCCAATAATCACGAGATCCATTTCCTCTATAATCGGGATTGATGCATGCAGAAGCAGCTGTTCACTCTCTCAGTAATAATCTTGGGATTATACAGAGCATTTTCCTCAAAGAAAATATTACATATCAACCATAGTTTAACTACACGGAGTATATGATTTATGAAGAAAGATATATCAATGCATTTCCTTGATTACGACTTCTTCAACGGGAAGCAATTCATAAGCTTTTTACAATTTAGAGTTTGTAATCTATTTTATATTAATATCATGTTTATCTTTTAGTATATGTAATATAGTTATTGATACAACTATATAATGAATGCGATTTTTGAAGGAGCAGTTGATTTAATTCGGCTGCTTGATTCTTAACGCAAGTATATGATTTTTGAGTAAACATATATCAATGCATTTCCTGGATTAATTTGGAAGCACTCCATATGCTTTGCACTTTTTAGAGTTGGTAATCCATTTTCTACTGATATTATTTTTTTAGTGTCTCTAATATCAGGTATTGATATAACTATAGAGTGTGATTTTTCATTTAACTACATCGTGTTGAGTTGGTTGTTTGATTCTTAATGTAAGTATAAATATGATTTCTAAAGATAGATATATCATTGCATTGATTACATCTTCTTCAACGGGAAGCACTTCCTGTGCTTTGCACTATTTAGAGTTGAAAATCTATTTATAATAATATCGTGTTTCTTTTTAGCATCTTTAATATCATATATTGATTGATACAACTATACGGTGAGTGTGATTTTTTATTTAACCATAAGAAGTTAAAGCACTGATATATCTTTCTTCGACGGGAAGCACTTCACGTGCTTTGCACTTTTTTATTAATATCACTTTTTAAATGTCTCTAATTTCATATATTGATACAGCTATATAGTGAGTGTTACTTTTCATTTAACTACAATGATTTCAATTGGTTGCTTGATTATTAATGCAAGTATATGATTTATGACTACATATTCTTCGACGGGAAGCACTTCATATGCTTTGCTCTATTTAGATTTGGCCATCTATTTTATATCAATAGCGTGTTTCTTTTTAGTGTCTCTAATATAACTGTTGATACAACTATATAGTGAGTGTAATTTTTCATTTCACTGTAGGGAGTTAGATCCTGAAATAGTAATTGAGTTGGCCGCTTGATTGTTAGTGCAAGTATATAATTTCTGAAGAAAGATATATCAATGTATTTCCTTGATTACATCTTCTTTGACGGGAAGCACTTCATATGTTCTGCATTATTTAGAGTCAACAATCCATTTTTATTAATATCGTGTTTCTTCTTAGTGTTTCTAAACATCATATATTGATACAACTATATAATGGGTGTGATTTTTCATTTGAATAGAGGGAAATAGAGCCCTAGAGGAGCAGTAGAGTTGGCGGTTTGAATCTTAATACAAGTATATGATAAACAATATTTGACCGAACTGGAAGCCATTATTGGAGTTTTGAGGTAGAATATTATTAGGACTTTGTTTCCTTACTTTTAAGTAGCAGAAATTGATTAAGCAAGAAATGTGTATTCTAAAATCTAGCAAGGCTAAGTATCGTTGTAGTGCTACTGGATTAGTAGACTTCAAATCTATCCTTACCAATTATTTTTAGAGTATTGATATCGACAATTTCATGAGCTACTTACTGATTTCAAAAGTTGGATAATTTTACAGGAATATTTTCTTTAAGAGGTTTTATTAATCTACAAAACTTTAAACACTATTTAATTGGTAAATTTGGTTCCAACTGTTAATATAGTAAATCAGAATGGGTGGTTTCACATACAGTTGTTAATTGGAACCTCTTAAGGACGGGTGCGTGGCAAAGCCCCGCCTCACCAAATAGGAGCCAATTCCCATAGTACCTGATGTTTAGGTATCCTGTTGGTTGGTGTTTAGGTATCATGTTCGTTAATTAGTAGATTCTAGATAACATTATTTACTTAATTAGTTAAATATTTATTTTGTTTAATGTTCATGATTAAATGTTTTGAATTAATGGACAAAATTAATTTGTTTAGTTACTTTCATGAGTTATCAAGGCTAGCAGTGTTGAACATGTTATATTTGTTTTTAGTATGTGAGGGTTTAATCTGGTTTTATGCTTTAATATCTAGAGTTTAGTTTAATTTTATTTTTGAGAACTTAGACCTATTTATTTTAGTTTATTTAAAGAATTGATTACTGGTTTTATTTTAGATTACTTAGACCTATTCATTTTAGGGTTTAATCTGGTTTTATGCTTTAATATCTAGAGTTTAGTTTAATTTTATTTTTTAGATTACTTAGACCTATTTATTTTAGTTTATTTAAAGAATTGATTACTGTTTTCGAACAAAGATATCTTTAGAAACTATTTTTTTCTTACGGTCGCATCAAATATTAGACTAAGTAAATGAGCTTACTAACTGGCACTGTAGAGTTATAAGATTTCTCCGCAATTAACTGACTCTTTTATATAACAAGAAAGATTATTCTAGACGATGAATAGTGGAAAATAATATTTTGTAATGAATTTATCTGCTAAATCTCCTAAAAGATCTATGGGTACATACATAACCTAACTTTTCAGCTATTTTTTTTTTTTTGGAACCGTTGTACTCAAGTGTAAGAAGATCTTTCTATAAACTTGAATGTGGGGCTTATCTAAAGAAAAAAAAGTGTGTAAAAGAAGCATTATAAAAGATGTTAGATGGCTCTATATACCCTTGGAAGAAGAGAGTAAACAAATTTCTAAAGACCGAGATGTAACAATGAAAGGTTCAAGTCAATTATATGCGACGGTATAAGAATTTTTTATCATTTGAGATTGTGTTCAGGTCATTTAGGCTTCGTTTGGTTTCTTATTCATTAAATTTATCTGATATTAGATTCTTTGATTTTCTATTTATTTTGGTAGGGTTTTTGCGTTTTTCTCTTTTTGCCTATTGCACAACATTACTTGCATTAGTGTAGGGTGTCTTTGGCAGCGAGGAAGTTAAGAAAGGCCTCAAACTGGCAGTTATAAAACATGCTTAATTTCTGAAAAAAGATATATCACTGCATTTCATTGATTACATCTTTTTTGACGGGAAGCACTTCATATGCTTTGCAGTATTTTAAGTTGACAATCTATTTTATATTAATTTCGTATTTTTTTCATCAACTACAGGAGTTGGAGCTTGGAAGATCAGTTGAATTGATCGCTTTATTCTTAATGCAAGTATATATGTGATTTCTGAAAAAAAGATATATCAGTCCATTTTCTTGATTACATCTTCTTTGACGGGAAGCACTTCATATGCTTTGCACTATTTGAAGTTGACAATCTATTTTATATTAATATCATATTTTATCATTTAAGAACAGGGAGTTGGATCGTAGAGGAGCACTTAAGTTAGCACTTGATTCTTAACACGAGTATATAAATTCTGAAGAAAGATATAATAGTACATTTTATTGTTTATACCATCTTCGACGGGATGCACTTCATATGATTTTCAGTATCTAGGGTTGGCAATCTATTTTATATTAATATCATTTTTTTTTGTCTGTAATAACAGGTACTGATACAACGATATGGCGAGTGCAATTTTTCATCTAACTACAGGGAGTGGAGCTGGAGGATGAGTTGGCCGCTGGATTTCTAATACAAGTATATGATATCGTACCTAAGAAAAGTAGGGAGTACATAACAGGTGAAGTAAAAACGAGATGCGACCCAACTAGATGCCATTGGTACTGGTGTTTTGAGGTAGAATATTGTTATGACTTTGTTTATTTACTTTAAGTTGAAAAAATTGATTAACGAAGAGATGTTGTATGGAAATTCTAAAATTTAGCAAGACTAAGCGTAGTTGAAGTGCTACTTTGAATGACACACTTCAAATGCAAATTTTCCAATTATCTAGATCGTAGATGTTGCCAATATCATGATATACTAATTGATTTCAAAGTATACTTTTTTAAGATGATTTCTTAATCTCCAACATTTTAAAAGTATATAATTAGTAAATCTGGTTCCAATTGTTAGACTACTAAATAATAAATGTAGTTTTCATTATACATTGCAACTGTTAATTGGTATTCCTTTTAGGACGGGTGCGGGGCGAAGCCCCGCCTCACCAGATGGGTGACGGTTCCTATCGTACCCGGTGCGTAGCACGGGTTTCAAGCTAGTGTTCCATAAAACGTGGTCTTATCATAAAGGTTGTACCTGAAAAATCTCAGTAGAAATCCTTTGAGTCAAGTTGCAGCTTTGCGAAATGTACACCGAAAATATGCATAAAAATGCACACATCCATCATAACACAATCATGCGTCATCTAGTGCGGTAAAACTAACGACTTCGCCACGTCCATCTTCTAATGAAAACCTTTCTTTTCTTGACTCTAAAGGCCTTGGTACGTATATATCGCCAAGTTTCGTCTCCTTCTAACATCAGTTGACCCTTCATCTAATGGACGTAAAATCTCTTAATACGTTTTCTTTCTCTTTTTTGTACAATGTTTCATCCATTTCCACATTTTCCTCATAATAACCAATATCGGAATTGATGGTTTAAAAGGTTAATTTAAATTTGAGAGAAAGTTTCTATGTATAAAAGTTTTGTAATTTTGTATGAGCGAACTGAGTCATGTTATATAAGGAAAAAAAACTGTTAAACTTATGTTTAGCTTACGGTTAAACTTAGGTGGTTGGCGTCTTATGTACAACTACATGGCTTAACCTCAGCCGCACACTTCTTAAACAGTTGCCAGTTGCATTTTTATCATGGGAAAAATATGGTTTACTCCAAAATCATATCAAAATATACTAGTTAGTCCACACCCATTCAACTAGGTACAAATTAGTCCATCATCTATTTAAAATGTGGAAAGTACACTAATAGCCCTTGTTATTACAATTTAGTCCAAATATTTGCATTTTAGTCCACGGTGACTTATGCCGATGTCACCAATTTTAAATAATATAAAAATAATTTAAAAACGATTTATCTTTAGAACCGCTCGTCCAAAATTCACGAACTTTATATATTCAGAAAGCTCTTTCCGTTAGCTACAAAAAGAGTACCCATATGACTATATAATTTTCATTTTTAAAAAAAATTAGTTGTTGTGTACAAAAAAAGTACTCATGCACAAAAAAATTCATAAGCTTATGCAATCGTTTTTTCACAAAATATATATAAAATTAGTCACACACACACTCGGACATGCTTCTTCATGGAAATTATACCGGTAAACCAATACGTACACCCCTGCAAAACATGCATAAAACCAATTAAAATCTACTTTTTTCATGGAAAATACACTAGCGCATTAATATGTACACCCTTAGAAATCATGCATAAAAGTGATCATTCATAAACCACTCGCAAACCTACTTTTTGATGGGAATTACACAGGTATACCAATAGGTGCATCCGTCCAAAACATGCATAAAATCGATCATTCATAACCACGTAGAAACCTATTTATTCATGGGAATTACATAGGTGCACCAGTATGTACATCCCTCCAAAACATGCATAAAATCAATTATTCATAACCACGCACAAACCTACCTTTTCATGGAAATTACATAGGTGTACTAATACAAACAACGCTTCAAAACATACATAAAAACGATCATTCACAACCACACACAAACCTACTTTTTCATGGGAATTCCACTGGTGAACCAATATGTACACCCGCAAATAATGTTGAAAAACGATCATAACCACACGGTAACTTACTTTTTCGTGGGAATTACACAGGTGCAGCAATATATTCACCGCTTCAAAACATGCATAAAGTCAATCATTCACAACCATACACAAACCTATTTTTTCATGAGAATTACACAGGTGCACCAATATGTACACCGTTGTAAAACATAGGAAGTAGGTTTTCACTGCAAAACATGCCTAAAAGTAAGAATTCATAACCACACATAAATCTACTTTTTCATGGGAATTTTACTGGTGTACCAATATGTACACCCCTGCAAAACATGCATCAAACCTATCATTCATAACCACACACAAACCTAATTTTTCATGTGAATTGCACAGGTGTACCAATATGTACACACCTACAAAATATGCATTAAATCAATCATTTATACCCATAGGCAGACTTATTTTCATGGAAAATACACTGGTGCACCAAGATGTACCCCCTATAAACACACACACAAACCTAATTTTTCATGTGAATTGCACAGGTGTACCAATATGTACACACCTATAAAATATGCATTAAATCAATCATTTATACCCATATGCAGACTTATTTTCATGGAAAATACAATGGTGCACCAAGATGTACCAGCTTGAAATTCACACCTACATATATGTCCACCAGACTTATTTAGCAAATAATAGCTGGAAATTTACGCCTACATATATGTCCACCAGCTTGTGATTTCTGCCACAGGTGCACAAGAATGTACACTTGTATTACAGGTGCGTTATTATGTACACATGTAATCTTTGTCACATGTGCACAACAATGTACACTTATATTATAGGTGTACCAATCTGTACACATGTAATTTCTGTCATAACCAACAATCAGTGACTCATAGCATCACTGATTCCACATCCAGAAACGAAAAAAGCTTATTCAATGAAATTTGATTAAAAATCCTAAAGTGGGCTAAAGCCAATTTTGGAAACTCGTGTAACTAGCTATCGCCAAATCTTGGCTCCATGCATTGTTATATTCAAAGGAATGCAAGTTGTTATTTATCCCCTAATTTAGGATCTGGATATTTTCCAATATATGTTTATCTACAGCATTAACATAGTCTTGTCATTTGGGAAAGCCGGATAATACTCTATTCGAACTCCGACAATAGAGCTTGTCTACAACATTAGGAGAGTCTTATCAACAAGTGTACAACTATGTACACATTAAAAATAGAGTCATAATTACAGGTGTACAACCATGTACACATTCAGACTCCGAAAATATAGTCGTGTTATTTGATATTTTCCAATAGATGCTTATCTAAAGCAATAGCAGAGTCTTATCAACGGGAATACAACTATGTACACATTAAAACCAACAAGTGTACAATTACATAAGCATTAAGAATCAACATGTGTACAACTATGTACACATTAAACAATTCAATAACAAAAGGACGCAATAATAATCACAATAACATATTATTAGCAAGAGAACTAAGCGGGACAATTTAAAAATGCACCCCCAAGCACTTAGTTAGAAGAAAACACACACGAATAATGAAGCAACCAATTTTGCACGTAGCTAATATTTTAGACTAGATAGACATATATATAATAAGCATCACATTTTTCATGGGGAACATTACTGCCACTTCTATAATGAAAACATTAGCTTGTTGTTTGAGCTAGTTACCATCAATAATAATTCTAAATATATAGACAGTAAAATCAAAGCAAAAAGTTAACATACAAAGACTTACAGGAAATGAAAAACTTATATGTCGCATTGAGACAAAATAGACCTTGATTTTATTTATCATTGCGCGAAACAAACAGTGATAAACTAGGCATGTGGTGAGTAGTTAAGCAAAATGTCTGCATTGGCATCAATTAATAACAGAGGTTACTTGACAAATGTAAAATTAATCAAAGCTCCTTAGTTTAAACTATAACTTAAACTAAACTATAGCTGATGTACAAACATATACACCTCATATAACAAGCATAAAAAAGCCACAGTGCACCTTTATGTGCACCGCGTGTCACTGGTGTACAAGAAAATACACCTATCTTGAAGAAGTTGCAAGCTCTGGTGACCTCACAGTTTAGAATTTTTTGTAGCAGAATTGAGCTTTTCCAACATCTTCTTTACCATTGAAGTTAACATCATAAGTCATGTCTCAATTTTTACACCATTGACACTGATACCGCCATTTGTGATAGTACAATGACTTGATTCACTTGACGAAATGATGAATTTATAACTGCATTACATAGTAATATCAAGGAAACTAACTATTATGGTACCAATTGATGAAGAAGAGACGTACAAAGTGCACAAGCAAGGCCCCTAGATAATTTCCTTCAGAACACATTAAACTGGTTTTTACAGGAGGTGGGGTAATGACAACAGTGGTAGCTTCAAGCCTAATACTCTTGTGCATAAAAATCCATGTAGAGCATCAAACAATCTATGAAACATTAAAAGTAATAGTTGCTAGAACCATCCTAAAACCAAAGGTCACTAAATACCATTCCTTCCAAAATAAAAAAATCTAATGCGTAGACTACCAATATGGAAATTTTGTGACCCATCACTCACGTAATGTTGCCACACTACAGTGTGTCGAATATGTGATTCTTTATCTAGTAATGCCAATTTTTAAAGCTTAAATAGGTGTTGTGGTATAATAGTCTTAATGACTATAGTGACTATTATGCTCTTGCGATACTATATTACTTTTTATAAGAATGAAACCTGTGTATCTATCACCTCAAATACAGTAGAGTTTAATAATTACAAACACTTCATACTTACCAAAGCTATGGACATCTTCATCTTCATCACCGAGTTCTTCAAGAGCTCCAACACCAAAACCAGAAGCAACTCTTCCTGCTAATAATTTAATGTGCTAAGCGAATTAGTCAATTATCCAAAGAAAAATTAGTGACAATTGTTTAAGTTAGTTAATTGAAGCAATATGATATTACAAATTCCAGTTAGGAAAAAATGACAGGGGATCTTACACTTGGCTAAGAGAGCTACCTCTTTTTTTTTTGTTTTTTGGGTTCTATTTATCTAATGATAAGGGAACTGTCAATCATTTTTTGTATGAAAAACTACACAAAGATAAAATTTGCAGTTTGGATCTTGATTAACCATAATACTTGACTTACGTTTTGAAAGATGGATATAGGTGTTGCTAAATAAATTGGAAATTAGGATGAACATCAATTATAGTGTTTAAACACCCAAAAAAAAAAAAAAAACTTAAATCTTAGATAAATATGTGTATAGAACCCAACAAAAAAGAGGTAGCTCGATAATTACAGAACTAAGACATTATGGAGGATGGCTATTCATGTTTTAGTGTATCAAAATAGCTGGAAACAACTTCAATTTAGATATAAGCTTTAAAATACAAAAAAGAAGGTTTTACTGGTATTATTCTACAAAGTTCTTTACCCAGTCCAGCTCCAATGGGTTCAATCCCTAATCTTAATTGTAAATAAGTTCTTCACTAAAACCTCAAAGGTCGCAACAGCAAAAAACATGCCTATCTTACCAATAATGGTGGCAACACCATCCAGTTTGACCTGCACGGGAGTCTCATCATCTCCTACACTGAGGGTAGCCACTACCCATCAATTCAGTTTGAAATACATAATAAGTAGTTCAGTCCCTGCGAAATAAGATGCATAAACTTGTCAACTCACTGAACACCTTCCCTTGTCCTATAAAAGAGAAACTCTGGATGATAAACACCTAAAAACTCACGAAAAATTCTCTCATCAAAATCAGTAATCAAACAAATGCAACAACAGGTCATTTCCGAGTTATAACCATATGTGGTGTCAATTTTAATAATACTATTTACTAAATGACTTCAAGTTTAGACCAGAAGCATGGAATTTGAACTTCTAGCCCAAAGGCCCCAAACTGAATCAGATTTTTATCTGTAATGTTTTTGTCAGCTGCAAATATAGCTTCTCAATGGTTGGACCTATTTGCTATATCTAAAATACACAACAAAAGACCAACACCTAATCGTTATCTACTGGAATTAAAATTACAAAAGTCCTAGATAAAATGAGCTTAAACCAATCAATTCATCCTAGATTTCTGATCGTTTAAATAACCAGAGAAAATTTCATGACAAAAGTTAGCTTAAACCAAAATTACAACTAAATAAAGATAATTGAGCTTACTTACTCTGATAGAAACAGGAGTCCAAGATTGCTTAAACAAAGTTTCACCTCTAGAATTAACAAACAAAGAAGCTTCTCTAACAGTGTTAGAATCATCATCTTCATCTTGAGTTACTCTCTTAATCGAAATTGCATTAAGAATGAAAATCTATTGTATAATTTGACAAAGAAGAAAAAACCTTCTAATGCTTCTTCTCAATCTCCTTCACGTCTATTGTTTAATTTCTCCTTCAAAATATCGAAAACCCAACCTACCAGTTCATTTTGGAGAAATCTCCAATGAAATTGTTGAACTGAGAAAACAAGAAGACGAAATATATTTGCTTACACTATCTTTGGCGATTGGATCACAAATTTTTTATGATCAATTGTAACTGAAGCAGGTGAAGGAAAGGAGGCGAAGAAAACCTAGATTTACTTTCTCTGCAACTGATTTATTTCTCTCTCTGCACAACATTAAAAGGTTATTTAGGGTACTATGAAAAACTGAATTTTTCTGGATCGGTGATATTTTGGACCAACTCGTACAGAAAAGGATTAAAATGTCACCGCATTTAGAAATTTGGATTAACGAGTAATAGGCCTGAGAGGGTTGGACTACACCGTTCAAAGCCCAATACTTATGGGAGTAAACGTCAATTTCTACTTTTAACATAGTAGAAATTACTTTCATCCCATCCACATGGCTGATCGAATTCTAGATTTGCAAATTCCCGTAAAAATCACCCAAACATGACGTATATGCAAAAGGAAAGATGTACTTGACCCAATTGACTACGACAACATATAAAAGGCAAGATATACTTGACCAATTGACCACGACCACAAAATCAGACAACTCGCAACTCTGTTTATTTGAAAAATCGATAAAGATCTAATGATCCGCTAAGGAATGGAAGATCAGATCGCTAGAGATACGATATTCGAGAGGAAAACGTTCTAGGAGGTCGATTTCGACTACATATTTGAGCCTCAATAGACGTCTACACTAAAGTGTCATGTAATTGGACGTTAAGTTTTCCAATGTCTTCAATTTCAGTTTAGAAATGCGATACGAAAGCGTCTTTTACAGGATCATAGAAGATGCCTTGGAAATATCAAACTTAAGGCCATAACACTTCCTCCTCTAGGATTTTTCAACATTTTGCAGCACCTGGATTCAGGCATGTTAATGGATAACCGAATATTCAACATTTGTCCGAGTCCATAACAAATTTTTTGGATATTATCTGAAATCTCGGATACCGGATACGGATGTCATATCGGATATTTTCAGTTATCAAATATGGATAAGTAGGATTATCCGATATCCTATAACATAAATACATATATATAAAAAACTATTATTTTATGTTAGGATGTATCTTATTTTTGACTTGTGTTTAGGTTTTGATCGGAAAGAAACAAAAGAATGACAAATTCAACAAATTAATTTGGTCTTGTGATTATAAAATCAACAAGAAGAAGAAGAAGTCATTAAAATAAGCACACTACAATTAAGTGTTTTTCTTTTCTGTAAAATGTAATATTTCGGAAACGGATACAATGTCAACTTTCAGTATTAGTTGGATGTATCATATTAAAAAATCCATGTAGTCTTATCGGACACGGATACAAAATTGGCAATATCCGTTCCGAATATCACTACACCAAAACCAGGATTTTGTAACAGTGCAACCTGTCACAGTTTATTTTTCAGTCACAGATACACCTGTGATAAGTCCTGCAACAGTTATAACTGTTATTAAATTTTGTATTCGTGATAATAATTAGGAATATTAAATTCTTTTATTAGTCACAATAATATTTGTTGACAATTTTACAGACAATCACAATTATAATTCAAAGTGATGATTCCACCCAAATATTTCACAACATCTAAAACAACCCCAAAATTATAACACTTTGAATTTTACTTGTCACTAATTTTCCCACATTTGTACAAACTAACAATTATATTTCATTTCTATAAATCAAAATATATTTTTCTTTTTCTTTTTAATTTTCTTAATATTAGAAAACAGGATCAAGACCAAGTCAACAAGTCATGACTTTATAGAAATTTGACTTTGACATATCTCGCTTCTTAGAAGACGGTGAAAATTACCGGACACCCTTATCGAAATAAGCTGCAATAAATATTATGTAGATCGTGAAAATGACCATACTACCCTTATCGGAAATAAGTAAAGTAATTCTTACAGACTGTGAAAATGACCCTATTACCCTTATTGGAAAAAGTGCAATTAATATTATGGAGACTGTGAAAATGACGATAATGCCCTTATCGGAAATGAGTAAAGTAATTCTTACAGACTGTGAAAATGACCATATTACCCTTATTGGAAAAAGTGCAATTAATATTACGGAGACTGTGAAAATGACCATACTACCCTTATCGGAAATAAGTAAAGTAATTCTTACATGATGTGAAAATGACCATATTACCCTTATTGGAAAAAAGTGCAATAAATATTATGGAGACTGTGAAAATGACCATACTACCCTTATCGGAAATGAGTAAAGTAATTCTTAGAGACTGTGAAAATGACCATATTACCCTTATTGGAAAAATACAATAAATATTATGGAGACTGTGAAAATGACCATACTACCCTTATCAAAAATAAGTAAAGTAAATATTGCAGATTGTGAAAATGACCATATTACCCTTATTGGAAAAAAGTGCAATAAATATTATAGAGAATGTGAAAATGACAATACTACCCTTATCAGAAATAAGTAAAGTAAAATATTATAGACTGTGAAAATGACCATATTACCCTTATTGGAAAAATACAATAAATATTATGGAGAATGTGACAATGACCAAACTACCCTTATCAAAAATAAGTAAAGTAAATATTGCAGATTGTGAAAATGACCATATTACCCTTACTGGAAATAAGTGCAATAAATATCATGGAGAATGTGAAAATTACCAAACTACCCTTATCAAAAATAGGTAAGGTAAATATTACAGACTGTGAAAATGACCATATTACCCTTATTGGAAACATATGCATTAAATATTATGGAGACAGGGAAAATGACCAGACTACCCTTATTGGAAATAAGTAAAGTAAATATTACAGACTGTGAAAATGACAATATTACCCTTACTGGAAATTAGTGCAATAAATAATATTTAGAATGTGAAAATGACCAGACTACCCTTATTAAAAATAAGTAAAGTTAATATTTCAGACTGTGAGAATGAACATATTACCCTTACTAGATATTAATGCAATAAACATCATGGAGACTATCAAATGACCAAACTGCCCTTATCAAAAATAAGTCAAGTAAATATCATAGTTTGTGAAAATGACCATTTTACCCTTACTGGAAATAAGGTTAATAAATGTAATAAAGATTTGTGAAAATGACCAAACTACCCTTATCAGAAATAAGTAAAGTAAATATTAC
This sequence comes from Papaver armeniacum, assembly GCA_023531295.1. NCBI lineage: Eukaryota > Viridiplantae > Streptophyta > Magnoliopsida > Ranunculales > Papaveraceae > Papaver > Papaver armeniacum. Next base: position 876,959 of record JAJJWW010010469.1, read on the forward strand.
AAACTATGAATATTACAAACTATGAAAATGACCATTTTACCCTTTACCTATTTTCGATAAGTGGTACTATGGTCATTTTCACAGTCTCCATAATATTTATTGCACTTTTTTTCAATAAGGGTAATATGTCATTTCCACAGTCTTTAACATTTCTTTATTTATTTCTGATAAGGGTAGTATGGTCATTTTCACAGTCTCCGTAATATTTATTACACTTTTTTCCAATAAGGGTAATATGGTCATTTTCACAGTCTGTAAGAATTACTTTACTTATTTCTGATAAGGGTAGTATGGTCATTTTCACATTCTACATAATATTTATTGCATTTTTTTCCAATAAGGGTAATATGGTCATTTTCACAGTCTATAAGAATTACTTTACTTATTTCTGATAAGGGTAGTATCGTCATTTTCACATTCTCCATAATATTTATTTCACTTTATTCCAGTAAAGGGTAATATGGTCATTTTCACGATTTGCAACATTTACTTTACTTATTTCCGATAAGGGTGGTAAGGTCATTTTCATTCTCCATAATATTTATTGCACTTTTTCCAATAAGGGTAATATGGTCATTTTCACAGTCTGTAAGAATTACTTTACTCATTTCCGATAAGGGTAGTATGGTCATTTTCACAGTCTCCATAATATTTATTGCACTTTTTCCAATAAGGGTAATATGGTCATTTTCACAGTCTGCAATATTTACTATACTTATTTCCGATAAAGGTAGTATGGTCATTTTCACAAATCTCCGTAATATTAATTGCACTTTTTCCAATAAGGGTAATATGGTCATTTTCACAGTCTGTAAGAATTACTTTACTCATTTCCGATAAGGGCAGTATCGTCATTTTCACAATCTCCATAATATTTATTGCACTTTTTCCGATAAGGGTAATAGGGTCATTTTCACAGTCTGTAAGAATTACTTTACTTTAGGGCTGGCAATGGATAACCGATATCCGGGATCCGTTTTCGATTATTCGAAATCCTATAGGATTTTATCCGGTATATCGGATAACGGATATCCGAATCCGATAATTTGTCTGATATTTCCCCTTAACCTATCGGAATCGGATTGGGCTCTATCCGTTAGGTTAATATCTGATATCCGATAGTGTAGGGGCGTACATGTAATTTCAACATTAGGTGCAACGTAATGTGTTCCTCTCTTATGTAGCTTGAACGTCTTCTATACCTTAATTCTCCCCTGCAATTTCGAATTGGAAACAAGTTGTTTCAAACAACCCCACATTCCTAATCTATCTCAATCTCGGTACATTCATTAATCATCATCATTCATCCAATATTTTAACGGCTATAACTCTACTCTAATGGCAAATGCATCGCATCTTAACACTACTTCATCAATAAGAGTTTCCGTTTGTTTAAATTGTTTCCCCGAAGCTACAATTTGTATCATGGTATGATAAGGAATAGGATTGTGTTTGTAATTATTTGTGCACTGTAAAGCACTCCACACGAAGTTACCTAGAGCAAGATTAGGATATGATCGTGATTTGAGCACGTCGTTAACCTCATCGGGAGTGAATCCAGGCTTTAACTTACCAATCCATATTTTTTCTCCATAGGAGTTCTTGTTTTGGTTCTAGTGTTCTACGGTTTTTCTGCAACATCATTGAAATGCCTTTGTCGGAATTAACTCTAGACGAGACAATGGAGATGGTGAATCTCGTCGGCAATGGAGATGGTGAATTTCAACATTAACTTTGTTCCCGAACCGGATTTTATCGGATAAAATTCGATATCCGATAGCTTAACCTTAACCTTATCGAATTGGAATTTTTGGTATCCGCCGGATATTATCGGATACCGGATATCCGATAATCCTTAACCTTAACCTTAACGGAATTGCCAATATCCGCCGGATATCTATCCGTTGCCAGCCCTACTTTACTTATTTCCGATAAGGGTAGTATGGTTATTTTCACAGTCTACATAATATTTATTGCGTTTTTTTTCCAATAAGGGTAATATGGTCATTTTCACAGTCTATAAGAATTACTTTACTTATTTCTGATAAGGGTAGTATCGTCATTTTCACATTCTCCAAAATATTTATTGCACTTTTTTCCAATAAGGGTAATATGGTCATTTTCACAATCTGCAATATTTACTTTACTTATTTTTGATAAGGGTAGTATGGTCATTTTCACATTCTCCATAATATTTATTGTATTTTTCCAATAAGGGTAATACGGTGATTTTCACAGTCTCTAAGAATAATTTACTTATTTCCGGTAAGGGTAGTATGGTCATTTTCACAGTCTTCATAATATTTATTGCACTTTTCCAATAAGGGTAATATGGTCATTTTCACAGTTTATCCGATATATTTGAACTGTGATGTTCAATTCGATATATTTCGTCTCCGGTTCATCCGAAAGAGAAACTCGGCTTTTACCTCTAGTAATATTTGAACTGTGATGTTTAATTCATATATATTTCGTCCTCGGTTCATCAGAAAAACGAGAAAGTCGAGTCTAATCGTTGTAATATTTGAACATGTGATGTTCAATTATGATATATTTTCGTTTCAGTTCATCCGAACGAGAAACTCATGTCTAATTGTTGTAATATTTGAACCTGTGATGTTCAATTCAGATATATTTCGTCTCCAGTTCACCAGAACGAGAAACTCAGGTCTAACTTTAGTAATCTTTGAACCTGTGATGTTCAATTATGATATATTTCGGCTCCAGTTCATCCGAAAGAGAAACTCAGCTCTACCTCTAGTAATATTTGAACTTGTGATGTTCAATTCAGATATATTTCGTCTCCAGTTCACCCGAACGAGAAACTCAGGTCTAACTTTAGTAATCATTGAACCTTTGATGTTCAATTATGATATATTTCGTCTCCAGTTCATCCGAAAGAGAAACTCAGCTTTACCTCTAATAATCTTTGAACCTGTGATGTTCAATTATGATATATTTCGTCCTTAGTTCATCCGAAAACGAGAAACTCAGGTCTAACTTTTGTAATATTTGAACCTGTGATGTTCAATTATGATATATTTCCTCTCCAGTTCATCCGAAACAGAAACTCAGGTCTAACTTTAGTAACCCATGAACCTGTGATGTTCAATTCAGATATATTTCGTCTCCAGTTCACCAGAACGAGAAACTCAGGTCTAACTTTAGTAATCTTTGAACCTGTGATGTTCAATTATGATATATTTCGGCTCCAGTTCATCCGAAAGAGAAACTCAGCTCTACCTCTAGTAATATTTGAACTTGTGATGTTCAATTCAGATATATTTCGTCTTCAGTTCACCCGAACGAGAAACTCAGGTCTAACTTTAGTAATCATTGAACCTTTGATGTTCAATTATGATATATTTCGTCTCAGTTCATCCGAAAAGAAACACGGACTTTACCTCTAATAATCTTTGAACCTTGTGATGTTCAATTATGATATATTTCGTCCTTAGTTCATCCGAAAACGAGAAACTCAGGTCTAACTTTTGTAATATTTGAACCTGTGATGTTCAATTATGATATATTTCCTCTCCAGTTCATCCGAAAGAGAAACTCAGGTCTAACTTTAGTAACCCATGAACCTGTGATGTTCAATTATGGTATATTTCGTCTCCAGTTCACCCGAACGAGAAACTCAGGTCTAACTGTAGTAATCATTGAACCTTTGATGTTCAATTATGATATATTTCGTCTCTAGTTCACCCGAAAGAGAAACTCAGCTTTACCTCTAGTAATCTTTGAACCTGTGATGTTCAATTATGATATATTTCGTCTCCAGTTCATCCGAAAGAGAAACTCAGCTCTACCTCTAGTAATATTTGAACTGTCATGTTTAATTCGGATATATTTTCGTCTCCAGTTCACCCGAACGAGATACTCAGTTCTAACTCTGGTAATCTTTGAACTCGGGATGTTCAAATTTGATAAATTTCATTTTCAGTTCACCCGAATGAGAAACTCAGGTCTAACTTTAGTATTCTTAACCTGTGATGTTTTCGAATCTGATATATTTCTTCTCCAGTTCACCTGAATTAGAAACTCGGGTCTAACTTTAGTAATCTTAACCTGTGATGTTTTTGAATCTGATATATTTCTTCTCCAGTTCACCCGAAAGTTAAACTCCAGTTTAACTTTAGTAATCTTCGAACCTGGATGGTTTCTTCGTTCTTACCAAGTTTCTGACTTAGAGTAGTCAACTCGCGGCCAGGTTTCGATTTAAGAGCCTGGTATGCGAACATTTATGCATAAATAGGGCTTGTTTAAGGTTTCGTAGAATATCTCGAAGGAATCTTACCTGTAAATGGATGGATTCGTCGTTCTTACCGAATTTCTGACTTAGAGTAGTCAACTCGCGGCCAGGTTTCGATCTCGGATCCTTGTACGCATACAATATGCAAAAATAGGGTTTTAAGGTTTCGTAGAATATCTCGAAGGAATCTTACCTGTAAATGGATAGAATCGTCGTTCTTAGCGAATTTCTGACTTAAAGTAGTCAACTCGCGGCCAGGTTTCGATCTCAGATCCTGGTACACATACAATATACAGAAATAGGGTTTTTAAGGTTTCGTGAATATCTTGAAGGAATATTACCGTAAATGGATGGATTCGTCATTCTTACCAAGTTTCTGACTTAGGGTAGTCAACTCGCGGCAAGGTTTCGATCTCAGATCCTGGTACGCATACAATATGCAGAAATAGTGTTTTTTAAAGGTTTCGTAGAATATATCGAAGAAATCTTACCTGTAAATGGAGGGATTCGTCGTTCTTACCAAGTTTCTGACTTAGAGTAGTCAACTCGCTGCCAGGTTTCGATCTCGGAGCCTGGTTTGCATGCAATATGCAAAAATAGGGTTTGTTTAAGGTTTCATACCTGTAAATGGATGGATTCGTTATTCTTACCAAGTTTCTAACTTAGAGTATTCAACTCGCGGTCCGGTTTGGATCACGGAGTGGTTTTGCATATAATATGCATAAATAAGGTTTTTTTAAGGTTTCGTAGAATATTTTGAAGGAATCTTACCTGAAAATAGATGGATTTGTCATTCTTACCAAGTTTCTGACTTAGAGTAGTCAACTCGTGGCAAGGTTTCGATCTCGGATCCTGGTACGCATACAATATGCGAAATAGTTTTTTTAAGGTTTCGTAGAATATCTCGAAGGAATCTTACCTGTTAATGGATGGATTCGTCGTTCTTACCGAGTTTCTGACTTATAGTAGTCAACTCGCTGCCAGGTTTTGATCTCGGATCCTGGTACGCATACAATATGCAGAAATAGGGTTTTTAAGGTTTCGTAGAATATCTCGAAGGAATCTTACCTGTAAATGGATGGATTCGTCGTTCTTACCGAATTTCTGACTTAGAGTAGTCAACTCGCGACAAGGTTTCGATCAGATCCTAGTACGCATACAATATGCAGAAATAAGGTTTTTTTAAGGTTTCGTAGAATATCTCGAAGGAATCTTACCTGTAAATGGATGGATTCGTCGTTCTTACCGAATTTCTGACTTAGAGTAGTCAACTCGCGACAAGGTTTCGATCAGATCCTAGTACGCATACAATATGCAGAAATAAGGTTTTTTTAAGGTTTCGTAGAATATCTCGAAGGAATCTTACCTGTAATGGATGGATTCGTCGTTCTTCCGAATTTCGACTTAGAGTAGTCAACTCGCGGCCAGGTTTTGATCTCGGATCCTGGTACGCATACAATATGCAGAAATAGGGTTTTTTTAAGGTTTCGTGAATATCTTGAAGGAATATTACCTGTAAATGGATGGATTCGTCATTCTTACCAAGTTTCTGACTTAGGGTAGTCAACTCGCGGCAAGGTTTCGATCTCGGATCCTGGTACGCATACAATATGCAGAAATAGTGTTTTTTAAAGGTTTCGTAGAATATCTCGAAGAAATCTTACCTGTAAATGGAGGGATTCGTCGTTCTTACCAAGTTTATGACTTAGAGTAGTCAACTCGCAGCCAGGTTTCGATCTCGGAGCCTGGTTTGCATGCAATATGCAAAAATAGGGTTTGTTTAAGGTTTCGTACCTGTAAATGGATGGATTCGTTATTCTTACCAAGTTTCTAACTTAGAGTATTCAACTCGCGGTCGGGTTTGGATCACGGAGCCTGGTTTGCATATAATATGCATAAATAAGGTTTTTTTAAGGTTTCGTAGAATATTTTGAAGGAATCTTACCTGTAAATAGATGGATTCGTCATTCTTACCAAGTTTCTGACTTAGAGTAGTCAACTCGTGGCAAGGTTTCGATCTCGGATCCTGGTACGCATACAATATGCAGAAATAGTATTTTTTTAAGGTTTCGTAGAATATCTCGAAGGAATCTTACCTGTAAATGGATGGATTCGTCGTTCTTACCGAGTTTCTGACTTATAGTAGTCAACTCGCTGCCAGGTTTTGATCTCGGATCCTGGTACGCATACAATATGCGAGAAATAGGGTTTTTTAAGGTTTCGTAGAATATCTCGAAGGAATCTTACCTGTAAATGGATGGATTCGTCGTTCTTACCGAATTTCTGACTTAGAGTAGTCAACTCGCGACAAGGTTTCGATCAGATCCTAGTACGCATACAATATGCGAAATAAGGTTTTTTAAGGTTTCGTAGAATATCTCGAAGGAATCTTACCTCCGTAAATGGATGGATTCGTCGTTCTTACCGCAATTTCGACTTAGAGTAGTCAACTCGCGGCCAGGTTTCGATCTCGGATCTGGTACGCATACAATATGCGAGAAATAGGGTTTTTTTAAGGTTTCGTAGAATATCTCGAAGGAATCTTACCTGTAAATGGATAGATTCGTCGTTCTTACCGAATTTCTGACTTAAAGTAGTCAACTCGCGGCAAGGTTTCGATCTCGGATCCTGGTACACATACAATATACAGAAATAGGGTTTTTTTAAGGTTTCGTGAATATCTTGAAGGAATATTACTTGTAAATGGATGGATTCGTCATTCTTACCAAGTTTCTGACTTAGGGTAGTCAACTCGCGGTAAGGTTTCGATCTCAGATCCTGGTACGCATACAATATGCAGAAATAGTGTTTTTTTAAGGTTTCGTAGAATATCTCAAAGGAATCTTACCTGTAAATGGATGGATTCGTCGTTCTTACCAAGTTTCTGATATATTTCATTTTCAGTTCACCCGAATGAGAAACTCAGGTCTAACTTTAGTATTCTTAACCTGTGATGTTTTTGAAAATCGATATATTTTTTCTCCGGGTTCGTCCAAATGAGAAACTCTGGTCTAACTCTAGTAATCATTGAACCTGGGATGTTCAAAACTGATATATTTCTGATCCAGTTCATCCAAATGTGAAACTCGGGTCTAACTCTAGTAATCTTTGAACATGGGATGTTCGAAACTGATATATTTCATCTCCAGTTCATGCCAATGAGAAACTCGGGTCTAACTCTAGTAATCTTTGAACCTGGGATGTTCAAAACTGATATATTTCTAATCCAGTTCATCCAAATGTGAAACTCGGGTCTAACTCTAGTAATCTTTGAACCTCGAATGCTCAAAACTGATATATTTCTGATCCAGTTCATCCAAATGAGAAACTCGGGTCTAACTCTAGTAATCTTTGAACCTGCTATGTTCGAAACTGATATATTTCTTCTCCAGTTCATCCAAATAAGAAACTCAGGTCTAACTCTAGTAATATTTGAACCTGCGATGTTCGAAACTGATATATTTCTTCTCCAGTTCATCCGAACGAAAGACTCATATTTAACTCTAGTAATCTTTGAACCCGGGATGTTCGAATCTGATATATTTCTGATCCAGTTCATCCGAATGAGAAACTCATGCCTAACTTTAGTAATATTTGAACCTGTGATGTTCAATTCTGATATATTTCGTCTCCAGTTCATCCATACGAGAAACTCAGGTCTTACTCTGGGAATCTTTGAACCTGTGATGTTCAATTCTGATAAATTTCATCTTCAGTTTACCCGAATGAGAATCTTATGTCCAACTCTAGTAATCTTTGAACCTGTGGTGTTCAAATCTGATAAATTTCATCTTCAGTTCATCCGAATGAGAAACTCGGGTCTAAATGGATACCACACCAGTTTGATAACCAACAATTCCTTTACGGTATGCATTCTTGGTATGCGTACAATTTCTGGTTCACGAGCAACAAACTTTTTATGATATTGATACCGGGTATGCGTACCAAAAAGTTGATGTCTACATAGCTTTGCCGGTACTGTACTGGGTACATGTAAGATGGCTCCGGAACTATAATATTTTTTCTCATTATGAGAACTTGTATGCATACTGTCATGTAACTAATTTTATAATAGTTCTATATTTATCTTTAAATCAATTCGAAATATTCCCCATAACATCAATGACACATATTACTGTTTCAGGCTATTTTCGAATGATAATCTAAAATCGAAATTTATGTTATGAACAATAAGTTATTGAAACCGAAATTCATAAAATTCATCAAGTATGAACAAATGTTCATTAAAAATTTGTTATTCCACATCTTCGGTTCCTCAGAATTAGAAACTCATATCTAACTCTAGTAATCTAACAACCTGATCTTGTAAAATCTCGGTGTCACATTGTTTTTCTTTTTTATAGATAAGAGTTTCACATTTGTTAATGCGTCATAAAACGAACCACCACTTTTTAAAACAAGGGGAACCGTTCAATGGATCATGTCTTTTACACATGGCAAGAGAAATTCAGGTCTAACTCTAGTAATGTTTGAACCTGTGATGTTCAATTCTGATATATTTCGTCACCAGTTCATCCGAAAGAGAAATTCAGGTCTAACTCTAGTAATCTTTGAACCCGTGATGTTCAATTATGATATATTTCGTCCGAAAAAATTTGGTTGACCTCTACGACGAAAAATAGGGTAGCATTGTTTCAACGCTCGGTTGTTTGGTTGGGATTTTCTGATCTTATGTGTGGACGGCTAGAGATGAAACATCTCACATGGACCTTATCCATATTAAAGCAAAGAGAGAGAAATCACCCCTCAATCTCTCCACTTTCATCACCTCTTTTTTTTTTCTCTCTTTCTCCTCCTTCCACTACCTCAAACGAGAGAAATTTTTCTCATCAATCTTAGTTTGTCTCAGACGAACAATTTTTCTCATATTTACCTCTATCTCGATCTACACCTCCTTAGTTTTCTCAATCAACAATTTTTCAATTTTTTCTATGTAAAAATAAAAAGAAAAATGAAAACTAGGGTTTTCATTAATCTCTTCGTCAACACTTTATTTCTATTTTTTTCTTCTCTGAATCTGGTGTGAAGTATATTAAATATCGAGCATTGGGTACAAGTTTTGGTCTAATTTTATTCTTATAGTGTTGAAATCTAGGATTTCTTTGGTTTCGACTTTAGGGTTTATCCCTTATTTTTCTTGCGATATATTTTTGTGGGTACTGGAGAGATCGAATTAATGGAGGATATAAGTAGATCAAGTGAATCCCCTCTGCCTTCATCAAGATCTGTAGGTAAAGCTAGGGTTTTTAATTTTTTTTTTCAATGATTAAAAATTAATCTCTCTTTTGATTTGTTTTTTGTTGTTTTTGTATGAGTTTGGATTTTACTGGTTGACATTAAATCAGGATTAGTTATACATATAAGTATATGTTTTGAAGTTCTGTATTTTCTGGTCACATGAATAAAAAGGAATTTTTGCAATTTTGTAGGCTTGTCTTGGCTGGTGTTGCGAGGTTTTCTTCTAAAATTGTTTTCTAGTTGTGTATGCATTTAGTTTTTGTTAATGGGTTTTCATTTCATTGAGAGGATTGAAATGATTCTCTCAATTTTCAGAATATTTACTTTTTAATTTTGAAGGGTACATTGTTTTTATATGCTCTATGTGGGCGGTATAGAATGAAACCATACATTCATTATCTATGTGCTTATTGTGTTTAGTGGTGACTCACTTTTCAGGCCAACAGAGTGGAGCCGCCACAGAACATGAAGATTGTTGCTACACAGAACGACAGTCCCGATATGAGAAACTAAGCATTTCTATGGTAAATCCTTCGAACCTGTCTCTCTATAAAAAAATTTTCTTCTGATTTTATAATTACAAACAAAATGTTTTGATTTCAGTGTTGTTGATTGAGTATTCTTTGCTGAAGTTAACGAATGCGCATTTTTATTATATTTCTGCAGGTAGATGCTGCATTCACAACTACTAGAAAGGGCTTGGTTTGGAGAATGTAAGTATACCTTGTCCTTGATGATTAAACTACGGTGGTTTAAGTACTAGTACATCTGTGCACTGAACTGGCGGCGGTGACGGGATGCTTGGAGAGGGAATCAATGAATAAAGCGTTCATGGTGCTGGTAACTAGCTCGCTTCTAGTGTTGGATGTTGTATGGACTGAACTGGTGGCCGTGAATCGGTAATTAGAGAGCGAGAGCTAGGTTGTAAATTGGTTCTTTTCTATAAAGGGTTATATATGTTATAGACTCAGGTGTATTATTACAAACTTGGTGGTATGTACAGGTTCAAAAAGATTTTCGAGCGTCTGTTTATGATGTCTTATGATTTCTGGTTGGGAAATTGTTGATGTTTATTGCACTATGCTGGTAAATTGCTATGTCAAATGGAATTAGAACTGTACTAATGAGTTTGATTCTTGTTTCTCAGCTCATAATAGATTATGTTTCATGGGTATGACTTAGGGTTTAAGTGAGTTGAAACTTGATCCAGTTTAAGTGGCTATATGTGACTGAAAATTGTTGCTATTATAGGTCTTTGTGGAAACTTGGTTCACTAAAACTCTAAAAGAAAGCTTATAAAGGGATATTTTGGTCAAGTATAAAAGCTGGTCATCGAGATTTTGGTGGAAGTTGGACTCCTGGTCATTACATTTGTAGAGGTAACAAAACGTTTACACACATGGTTCGATTGTTTAACTATAAGTCTTGTTGATGTTATGTTTTAAATCCCATTTTGTTTGAATTTCTTGCATTTGGATGTAAAGTTTGTACATAAACTCTCAAGGTATGCTGTTATGGACCTCCATACGAGTGGAAACTGGCAAGTCTGCTGGGTAAGGATCTCATTTGACGAAATTTGTGGTTTCTCTGCTAAGGCTTCTATTAATTCTACGTGTTAATTGCTTGATGAGTTTGATTTCTGTTAGCATTTGCAAGCATTTTACTCTATTTCCTTTTACTAGAAAATAGCTTAAGGAGTAGAATGTAAGTGGAAGGAAAAAAAATTAAAGTTCCGAGACCTGTATTTGGCAGTAACGGTAATGAGTCTTATACGAGCTTTAAGATATGAATTATTTCTGGAGTTTATATGTTAACTTTCAAAGCATGATTCAAGTATTTGTTCTTGCAAGATTATGTGTTATGTACACCCGTAGATGTGGAAGTCTTAGAAATTAGTGCTCTTGTATTTGTGGTGGAAACCTTGTTACATTATACTTATGCTATTAAGAAAAGGTTTGTTTCTCTAAAATTCACCTTGTTTCCGTGTTAGGCTAAACCAAGTGGTATTTTGCCTTGACCGAACTTATGGAACCATAGGATTGACGACTCAATACTTCAGTGCGGTTGATGTTCATGTTATTCTTAAAATTGTGCGTCTCCATTTATACTACTTTAAGTCTCGGTGTTTTTGATCCTTGTTTTCTTGTTGAAATCTCATTTCATTTGGCTTTCTACAACATGCAGGTACACCACTGAATACGGAGACAAAGTACAGATTGTGGGAGACGAAGATAATCTTTTGGTCACCATCCCAAAGGTTAGTTATCTGGCAACTAATCAATCTCTCAATGGGTATCTAAGAATAGAATGAAGAAGAAGAAGAAATAAATAGAAATGTGATTACTTTCCTTGATTTCTTCATCTTTCTAAAGTAAATAAATTGACATTTTGCAGAGAGTTAAGAAAGCAATCAAAGAGAAGTCATGCAATGCCCTTCTTCTCAAGGTAAAATATATGTTTTATTTTCGTAAAGCTATGGCCTGAATTACTTCAGACTCTTTCTTATGAACCCTCTCATGCTACAGGTTAACCAAATTGGATCAGTGACTGAGAGAAATGAAGCCGTGAGAATGTCCTAGAAAGTTGGATGGGGAATTGTGACCAGCCATCGCAGTGGAGAAACCGAGGACACTTTCATTGCTGATCTTGCTGTTGGGCTAGCCACGGTAAATTTTCAAAACCAACCGGAGATGTGTTTTAGTTTAGTTCCATTGGTAAACTACAGATCCACTTATTCTCAGTTGGAGCTCGTCCGATGCTAATGTAATATTTATTTTTTGAAAACAGGGCCAAATGACATAGCTAATTTGCAATCATCATATTTCAGTAGCTAAGGGCTCGACCAATAAAAAACTAATCCACTTACCTTGTTCCCACTTTACTTGTTTTCTTAACAATTTGGTTCTCCACTTATATTTACTTATGAATTTTACATCTTTATGGTCTCAAGGTGAACTTGATAGCTATGAGAAACTATACAAGCCTAATACTACAGCAAAGATAAGTATTACCATTTTCTTATTCTTATTTTGCAATCTTGCATCAATCTTTCATCTCTCTCTTCATTATGGTCTTTTTAATTAGTCTTTAATTTCTTAAGATGGGTTTGTATACTATATGTTGTAGAAATCATATTTTGTGTTAAGGTGTTAAGTTTAACACAAAATATTAAGTCTGTAAGTTAGTCATAGAAATCATATTTTGTGCATCTTTTTGGTTGTATTGGTTTAGAGCAATGAATAGCTTTCACTTGTGAATGAGAATGTGCGATTTCATGCTCAACACCAAATCACCCGATTCTCCCCGGCCGTTCGAATCATCTACTCTTCATCCAACGCTCATTGAGGCTCCTCCATCATCCCTCGCTACTTCTCCTCAACTTGACTACCTATATCAGCCCCATATTCATCACCCATCTTCTTCTTCTCTTCCTTTTCTCTTTCCCCTCTTCCCAGGCCATCTGCCGGAACCCATCCCTCTCCTCTCCTTCCTCCTCTCCTGACAAAACCAAAACCACCACCTCATCTCCATCAACCACCCATCACAACCTCCAGCCTCCCTCCGCCTCTACAGCTACCTCAGAGCTTCTCTCCACCTTAGAAGCTAAATCGGAGATAACTAAAACTAGGGTTTCATCAAATCTATGGACGCATGGAGCTACGAGATGAATTGACAAGAGGCTCGATTGAGAGGTATGGGCTTGATTTATTGAGCATTTAATTTCCATTTTGAAAGAATATTAGGGTTTGAAATTTGGAATGTATAAATAGGATGAATGTGTATGATAGAAGGCATGCAGGCCAGCGGAGCGACTAACTTAGTTTTATTTTTTTGTGTTTTAATTGTAATTATCATGTTAAGTAAATTGCTAGGTTTGTTGAAACCTTGCACAATTTGTTGATTAATTCTTATTGATGTTGTTGTGATTATTGTGCTTAATGAGACTTAGGAGTTTAGTTAGTGATTAACCCAATTCTCTTTGTGATTGGTCACATCTTGTAGAAGACGACCAATACTAGGGGAATTAGAGTGAAAGATTAACTTGATTCTCCATGTGAAACTTTTCGGGGAAGAATGTATGTGTAATGAGATATGAATAATGCTTAGTTAATTGACCAAGGAACTGTGATAGAGTGTCTTGTAATAAGACACTCTATACTAGGGGAATTATGAGATTAGTGATTCATTATTCCTTAGAATCATCCTTAGGAAGATACAAGAACACAACATTAGTGGAATGACCTTAGCATAGAGTCAAGTGGTGGATTCACCACTCGGGTACTTCCCATTATTGTCACTTATTATTTACAACTTTAGTTTAGAGTCACTTCGGCTCAACCTCGGTCGCATCGACACTCAATCTTTATTGTTCCTGTCACTCTTAGAATTCGATTAGGAAGCCTTAGATCACGAGACAGCACCACAAGTCTCACATGGTTCGGCAAAATACTTGCCACGCCTCCAACGGGCGTCGTGCACTTGCGGTTTAACAAGTAGCCATAAAATAAACATCTTTCCGGGCCTACCAAGTTTTAGCGCCAGCTGCGCGGGGACTTAGCGTGTGCCCTGGCCTTCGATCATTGTCATTCCTCTTGATTTTCTCACCGTACATATTCATTTGTAAATAGTTGTTTTAACCTTTATTAGTGTAACTTAGTTGAAGCTTTTCTATTTCTTTTTTACCTTCTTGCAACTTGTTTTTAACACCTTTGTTATTTAGCATCATCTCAAACTGCCATCTTATGCATATCTCGGTTAACTTGTATTAATAGTATCATCACCTGTCTTAGTGTAACTTAGCATCTTGTAACTCTGTCATTGCATTTTATCAAATTTCTATACATCTTTTACATTCTTGCATCTATTTCATTAACCCCGCATATCTTGCATTTTTGTGTTATTTGTAACTTCCAGTTTTTTTCCTTCTTAGTTTTCACCGCATTGCACCCCTGTATCTCCCGCACCATTGTCTCATCTCGGTGCATTTTGCACTTTTGATAAGTTAGGTGCATGTATACAACGCATGTTAACTGCATTGCTAGAACCATCCCTGTTACTCTCCACGATAAATGCTGCCTTGCCTGGCCCCACAAGCGCAAGTTTGGAGCTACCCTTGGAAAACCTTGATACATGCTACTTGAAGCAGCATATACACTCATTGAATGTTGTTAGGAGCTTATCTCGAGTCGAGAATCATTGATCAGGAGCATAAGTCACCCTCAGTTCGAGAGAACTAAGCATTGCCATAAAGCATTACCTCAGTTCTTGAGTGCCCCCGACTTGTGTGCTTAATCCCATAAGTTACATTCGTTGTTTACAGTTTTGGCATTCTTTGTGCTTAATCCCGTAGAACTAAAACTTCTTTGTTGAGCTGGGTGTACTTGCGTGCTTGGTCGAGCTTGTTGTGCTAGCGTGGCCGAAATTTCTTTGAGCCAACCCAAAGGAACACAAGAAAAGCGCGAGGACTTGAGGTGAGTAATTGAACATTGTATTGCTCTGTGCCATGTATGCTCTGCACTCGAAAACTTTACACTTCTTGTATGCTTCTGTGACGCTTAGTTCCCAAGTGAAGTCGGCGTGATAGTCGATATCAACTGCCGGGCCACTCCAACACCTCCGAGCATAACCACGACCTGTCTTTGTTTGCTTTGCAGAACAAGTGTGCATACCCGATCATAACCATTGAAAACCAAAAAAAGGTCAATCGACCCTGTTGAACTTGTGTTGTGTGCAATCACCTCTCAAGTCGGTGTAGCTCACCTAAAGCACCACCTTGAGTGCATGATAACTTGAGCACCTCATACAATTTTTGTGATTTTCATGTGCACTTGCTTGTCTCCCGCTTCCGTCTTTGTGTGCAAACCCGAGTTATTTTTATTGCACAAGTATCTTCGAGCTCGCCTGTTAGCTTTGTGCATACTCGGGCGAGAGTGACACGATCGTGCATAAGCCATCTGTCTGATGTCTTTGTTTGTGTAAGTGTCTTTGTGCAATCTAGGCCTCTACAAGGCTGTCGGTGTGAATCCCTTGGACTTCATCGCTCTGAGCCGAGCTCCGGCCTATGCAGTGTTGAGCCTCCGTGCCCCCAACCAACCAATTCGACCTTTAGCCATAGTGACATCAATGGGAAGGTTACATTGAACCTTTGCCCATCTTGACTCGTGCTGCAAGCCCGTTGAAACCCCGTCAAATGGCTCGCAAACATCAAACCGCGCACCCGCGGGACACAGGTGTTTCCCAACCGTGCTATACTTTGTTTCCACCGTTGAACGCTGACCCGTTGAACTTTGCATAACCTTGAGCACACTCGAGTTACTTTTATTGCATAACTCACCCGAGCATACTCCCCGAGCTCACCCTGTGCCTTGTGTGAGACCACATGTGTTTCTATTCTATGCCATCTGTCCGTTAAGCCCTATTTTGCATTATCCTGTGCTCAACTCCATTTACAATTGTGAGTTTGAGCTACAACCGAGGTTTCCAAGTTTTCATGCTTGACCTTGTGTGAGGTACATTGAGGTGAGTCACTCTGTGCCCTTATACCGATTGACCCCGCACGAGAATTTGTGTGAACCACCGAGCATACCTGAGCATAACACACACAGAGCATAACCCGAGGCTAAGCTGTCTTTGAGTAATCCATGCTCAATATCCTGTGAACTCTCCATCAGCAAGCGCTTCTTTGTGCTTAAAATTGAGAAATTAGATGTTAGTTTTGTGAGTTGTAACTCACAGGGCTCTGCTCCTCTGCAAACTGGGATGCGCCTAAACCACTGAAGCCCAACCACTGGGTTGTACCTTAAACTGGGCTCTGCTCATCCACACTGATGGGATGTGCACAAAACTCAGCCCACACCCACTGGGCTCGGCAAACAAACTAAAGCTCACTTAAACCAAATTTTGAGGCCTGTCGCTGTGAAACAAGCCCACACAACCCACACAAACCAAATGAAACCCAATAAACCAAACTGAGCCCACTACAATTGGGCTTTGAGTTCAATTTGAGTCTTTAAATCATGTCGGGATTTTGGTCTGCATCTGGGGATGGAAACAAATCAATTAGAGAACTTGCTTACGGGCATGCTTCACGGTATGAACTCCCCACATGCCATAGTGATTTTAGGAGATCTTATGAGCCTTGCAGGGCCCTGACCTCACATACCCTAATCATTATGAGCACATGTATCATCCCCATAGGTTGAGAATGAACACTTTTATCATACCCAATCATCACTTCTCGATCAATTAGAAGCTCAAGTTTACGCTTTAGAGCAATTACATGAGCAACTGTCAAATCTAATCCCCCTAGGCACTATGAAATGTATACTTGTACCTTATGTGGTAGCTTAGACCACCTGTGAGAACGCTACATTTTATATGAGTTTAGGCAAGCCTAGGGAAAACCAAGATAATCAAATGCACACATGCATCATCCATCACATGCATCATCCCGTCATCATGGGAAGTTGAACAATGTTATACTCCCCCCAACTCAGGTGTTTGCAATCACTAATGGAAGAGCTCATGGAGCAAAACAATGATATACTTGGATCCATAAAAACATCGCACGAGCATCCCTTCTCTAGTGAACCATGTGCACAACCATGTAATGATCATTCATATGAAACATGCATACCCACTAGTGAAAATTCTCCTTCCATTGAACAAAGGTTACATGTTCTTAAAGATTTAACCCGATTCATTTAGAAAACGAAGAATGGAAGGAATCTCATGATAAGATGTTTGTTGTCCCTAATAAAGAAAAATTTTGAAAATAGTGTTTTCTCCTACTCATGCAACTGACACTTGAATATGAACCTAATATAGAGGAAAATGAGTACACTAGGAAACTCAAATTTTGAATGGGGAAATGCATTTTTGTTATGATGATGATGATGATGAATATGAAGAGCATGTGTATTTGAAAATGTAGTAGAATCTTTTGGTTCGAGACGTTAGGCGTCTCTTACAGAACCCTATGAATGATGCTTCTTAATATTCACACATGTGATCTTGATTTTGGAATTGTTGTGAAAATGGCATGCTACACAACCTGTTTGTGACCCTAGGAATATTTGGGTGTCATTGACTAGATGATTCAATGCATATGCCGATTCCATGCCTAGGTTACATCATGATATCTCTCCTGGTTATTTTGTGCATGAGAGTGATGATGATTATGACATGGAGTTGATGAATTGTTCTATGCAGGTGAACACATGATTACCCTCTTCGACTTTAGGAAAGTGTGATGGTGCAAATGATTTTATACATGAAAACAATTTAGATGTACCTAGCCTCTCTCCTAAGTCACTGATTGAAACTCCTCCACCAAACCTGGGTGTAGTTTGTAACAAAATTGCAAAACCAACTTTTCAAGAATGCCTAATCTAGGCCTAGAACTTTGTGCCTCCCAAGTCCTCTTGGACTATTTAGCATCAAAGTATAACACTTTTAGGGAACCACAGCTTGGAATGTGTATATGCACTGTTATTGTGTAAAACTCACTTTGAGTTAGACCTTTTGCATGATATACCTTTAAAATTGCAAGATTTTGTGCTCTCAAACACACATGTTGACAGGTTTTAGGTTTGGGAAACTCATTCCCATACACGGCCTTACTTGCACTCTCATTTTATATTTGTGTAAAAATTTGTTTGATGTTTTATATATTTTCTATTGGGTTGATCCTCAACTCTTTAGATTGTTAGTGTATGGTGAATTTTCATTGTATATAATCCAGTAGGACTTGTTAAATTTTCTTTCTTGAATCGGTTGAGTCTTCTTGCGCATATATTGTGCTAATCCAGATATGATCTCCCATTTGAGAATGTTGGATTCTAGCCTTGACTAATGAAGCTCTAACCTTGCTCCCGCCGACATGGGTAATCTCTTCCCTTTTCTCTTTTCAGCATAGTTCTCTTGGTATGTATTTGTTTAAATTTTTCTATATGTCACACATTGAGGACAATGTTTGATTTAGGTTTGGGGTGCATTTGCATTTGCATTTAGAGTTTTTAGTTTGTTTTTATTTCATTTGCAATTTTACTTCAAAAAAAAAAAAAAAAAAACTTTTTGTAAAAACCTCCAACTTTTAGAGATTTTAGAGTCACTAGCATGCTTCTAGCTATGTTTACATAGAGAGTCGACCCAGAAATAACGAAGTTAAATCTTAGGAGAACACAATCGGGTTTCTTAGTTGATTAGAGCGTTAAAGTTGGATTTAACCATCTTGGAGAGCGGAATTAGGTGTTGTTTAGATATTCGGTAGTAAATTGTGATCACCCATAGTGGAGACTACCCATTTTACATCAAGTGAGGCACCAACCTTCAAATTTTTGCAACTTTCTAGAAAAAGTCTGTTAGAGTGTGTGTCACCGTACATCAATTCAGGGTAGGAATGGTGAGCTACCCAACTTTCACCAATTTCAGCACTACTTTTAATCTCTTGAGTGCTAATTTTTGTCAATCATGAGGGTGACGTCTAAAGATGAAAACTTCTTCTAAATACCGATTTGTAGTTAGCATCACTCCTCTCCCTCTCAACAACATCTTGATTCATAGAAACACATCATCGTCAGCAGCGGAGCATCATCAGAATATTTGAAGAAAAGTTGATATAGTCCAAGGTTTACATACAACAAAAGAAAATAGGATGAGAATTAATGAAGTTTGTGAAAAATTCAAAACAAGTGTTTTATTATTATTTTATGTCATATTTGTAAAAAAAAAAAATGTTTGTCAAGTTTTTGTAAAGTTCAGAAGTTCGTCATCAACATTTGAAGACCGAAGACCGAAGATTGAAGACGTTTCTATGAATGCTGAGAGAGAGTGATATTAATTGCCGATCGGGTGAGAAGGTAAGTGAGTACTCCCATCCTTGCTAATGGTTGATTTCCTTTCTTAGAGATCATCATAAAAGATTCTTTTTGCCCACACTTTTGTGGAGTCTCCGTAATTTATTTCGGAAGGTTATCCTTCTTACCTACACGCGTGTGCGGGATTTTCTCTCTTTATTTCTGCGCACACACATGAGAGACTAAAAGCGATCTTTTTGAGTGCAATTATCATAAAACCTAATGGTGAGGCGAAGTCGAGGCTTATGATCACAATCGAATCCGAATTCTTTTCATATGGTATGGTTATTTCTCGCTCAACACTTAAGGATGAGAATGCGTTCTTTGATAGTTCTAACTTTGTGTTACTAGCATGCAGAAACTAGTTATATCCTCATAGCTTCTTGGAGGCTTGAGGCTCTTTTACACTCTGAAGTTGGAGAAGGTTTTGTGGGTACACCTGCGGTAAACCCTCACGAGACTACAACTCGTCCACTAGGGACACCTAGGGGTTTAAAGGCTTAGTGCATACGCTAAATGCATTCGAGAGACCATGGTGGTGGTATAGTTAGGATTTCTTCATTTCTGTTTCACTTGAGGACAAGTAAAATTCGGGTTTGGGGGTATTTGATGAGTGCCAAACAGTGCATATTTATACACCTTTTTAGTGGCATTTTACTCATCTTTTGTGCTTTAGAAATCGGATATTATCCCGCATTCTGTGTTTTCTTTGTTTTCAAGAATAAATATTTGTATTAATTAATTTTGTGTTTTTAGGTAATAAATAAAGTTCGGAGAATCGAGGTTTTAAAAAGAGCGAAGAAATGGAGACAAGTGTCTATGGATAGAGATACCAAGCGCGCGCAGCGGTTGCAGTTGCAACCCAAAAAGTAGCAACTCATCTACAACATGGGCTCGAGCTATCCATCTCCGACCCATGACCCGGATCAAGCCATCGTCCTCAGCCGTTGAGATTTCTCCCTCCCACATCCAACGGCTCCTTCATGCACATCACACTTTGCCGCTCCCGCTCAATACCAGATCACCCCGAGTCTCCCCGAGCCGTTCGGATCGCGACCCGCCTCATCCAATGCTCGCCGAGGCCTGCATCATCAAAACCTGCGCTACGCGCCGCCAACACCCAAGCAATCCATACCCGGCCCCATATTCATCGGCCCACATCTTCATTTCATTTCTTCCTTTCTCTTTCTTCTTCCCCTCATCTGCCCAGAACCCATTCCTCCACCTCCTCCTCCTCTCCCCCGAAACCAAAACCAACAACTCCATCAACCACATCACGGCAACGGCATCAACAACTCCCGCACTCTCGACTCTGTCTACCTCGCAGCTTCTTCCACCTTAGAATAGAAGCTAAATTGAGACAATCGAGAATTAGGGTTCATCAAATCAAGGGTAGGATGTCATGGAGCCGAGATGAATTGACAGAGGGAACTGATTCGAGAGGAGTATGGCGAATGGGTTTGATTTATTTTGTTTATTTTATTTTGAAATCAATTTTAGGGTTTGAAATTTGGAATGTATAAATAGAAGAATGGGTCTGTATGATAGAAGTTTTATGCAGGCTAGCGGGCTTAGCAAGCAACTTAGTTTTATTTTTGTGTTTTAATTGTTATTATCATGTTAAGTAAATTGCTAGAGTGTTGTTGAAACCCTAGACAATATGTTGATTAATTCTTATTGATGTTGTTGTGATTATTGTGCTTAATGAGACTTAGGAGTTTAGTTAGTTTGATTAACCCAATTCTCCTGTGATTGGCTGATCTTGTAAGAAGACGGCCAATACTAGGGGGAATTAGAGTGAAAGATTAACCGATTCTCCATGTGAAACTTTCAGGGGAAGAATGTATGTGCTTAATGAGATATGAATAATGCTTAGTTAATTGACCAAGGAACTGTGATAGAGTGTACCGTAATAAGACACTCTATGCTAGGGGGGAATTATGAGATTAGTGATTCATTATTCCTTAGAATCATCCTTAGGAGGATACAAGAACACAACATTAGTGGAATGACTCAGCATAGAGTCAAGTGGTGGATTCACCACCTGGTACTTCCCATATTGTCACCTTATTTACAACTTTAGTTTAGAGTCACTTCCACTCAACCTCGGTGACGACACTCAATCTTTATTGTTCCGTCACTCTTAGAATTCGGTTAGGAAGCCTTAGATCCTGAGACATACGCACCACAAGTCTCCGTGGTCCGACCCGTGCCTGCACGCCTCCACGGGCGTCGTGCACTTGCGGTTTAAACAAGTAGGCCATAAAATAAACATCTTTCTGTGCCTACTAAGTTTTTGGCGTCACCGCCGGGATTTGGCGTGTGCTATTTTGATCATTGTCATTCCTCACCAATTTTTTCACCCCCTCCGTACATATTCACCTGTGAATAGTTGTTTTAACCTTTATTAGTGTAACTTAGTCAAGCTTTTCTATTTCTTTTTTTACCTTCGTAACTTGTTTTTAACTTACCTTTGTTATTTAAGATCATCTCAAACCCGCCATCTTATGCATATCTTAGTTAACTTGTATTAATAGTATCATCACCTGTCTTAGTGTAACTTAGCATCTTGTTACTCTATCATTGCATTTTAGCTGAAATTTCTATACATCTTACATTCTTGTATCTATTTCGTTGCCCGCATATCCGCGTTTTTGTGTTAGTCAGAATCTATTTTTTCCTTCTTAGTTTTCACCGTATTGCACCCCGTATCTCCCCGCACCATTGCTCTCATCTCAAAGGTGCATTTTGCACTTTAGGCCGATAACTTAGTCGCATTTATACACCGCATGTTAACGCATCGCTAGAATCCATCCATGTTATTTCACCGTATAAACTGCTACCTTGCTAGCCTCCCTCAAACTTCAAGTTTGCTACCTTGGAAAACTCTTCACTGTACTAGTCATGTGATATACACACTGAATGTTGTTAGGAGCTTATCTCACTTCACCGAGAATCATTGCACCGTGGAGCATAAGTCACCCGGTCTAGAAACTAAGCATTGCCATAAGGCATTACCTCCAGTTCTTGAGTGCCTCGACTTGTGTGTAATCCCATGTTACATTCATTGCTTACCAGTTTGGCATTCTTGTGTGTAATCTGAGAGAACTAAACTTAACTTTGTTGAGCTAGCGGTGCACGGCTGCGGCTTGCTGAGCTTGTTGTGCTTCTTGTGCCGAGCTGCTGAGCAAACCAAAAGAAACACAAGTAGTGCGAGGACTTGAGGTGAGTAATTGATCAGATTGCCTGTGCCATGTATGCTCGTGCACCGAAAACTTTACACTTGTATACTCTGTGACCTTAGTTCCCAAGTGAAGTCAAGCTGTGATAGTCGATATCAACTACTCCCGGTTAGCTCAACACCTCCGAGCATAAATGACCCTGTGCTGTTTAGCCTGCAAAACAAGTGTGCATACCCGTCATAAACGTTGAAAACCAAAAAAGGTCAATCGACCTGTTGAACTTGTGTTGTGTGCAATCACTCAAGTCGATTGTAGCTCACCTAAAGCACCACCTTGACTGCATGATAACTTTGAAAGCACCTCATACAATTTTTGTGATTTTCATGTGCACTTGCTTGTCCCTGTGCTGTGTGCAAACCTTCGAAGTTATTTTTATTGCATAAGTACGAGCTCACCAGAACCTTTGTGCATACTCGAAGCGAGAGTGACACGACCCGTGTATAAGCCATCTGTGATGTCTTTGTTTGTGTAAGTGTCTTGTGCAATCTGAGCCTCCCATAAGGCCATCTTTGTGAATCTTGGACTTCATCGCTCTGAGCTAGCTCCGCCCGCAGGTGTTGAGCCTCAAAATGCGGCCTAGCTAAACCAATTCACCTTTTAAATCTATAGTAGGCATCAAGTGAAGGATTCAGATTGAACCTTTGCCCATCTTGATCTCATAAGCCTGCAAGCCCATTCAAACCATTTGTCAATCGGCCTGCAAACATCAAAGCAAAAAATCTTGTGCACTGGGTGTTTCCTAACCCCAAATTACATTTGTTTCCACCGTTGAATCTGCGACCCGGTGAACTTTGCATAACCTCGAGCACACCCGAGTTACTTTTTTGCATAACTCACCCGGCATACTCCCGAGCTCGCCCCGTGCCTTGTGTGAGACCCTATGTATTGCTATTCTATGCCTATCTGTCTTTGTTAAGCCCTATTTTGCATTATCACATTGCTCCAACTCCAGCCCCTCAAGCCGTGAGTTTGAGCCCACCGAGGTTTTCAAGTTTTCATGCTTGACCTTGTGTGATTTGTTGAGCCGAAGTCAGCACTTTAGCCATACCGATTGATACCGCCTCGAGAATTTGTGTGAACCTGAGCATACCTCCAGCATAACACACCGAGCATAACTCCAGGCTAGGCATCTTTGAGTAATCCATGCTCGATATCCTGTGAACTCTCCATCGACAAGCGCTTCTTTGTGCTTAAATTTGAGAAATTAGATGTTAGTTTTGTGAGTTGTAACCTGCAGTGGCTCTCCCTCTCAAATCGGGCTGCGCTTAACCACGAAGCCTAAACCACCGGGTTGTACCTTAAACTGGGCTCGCTCATCCACACCGCTGGGCTGTGCACAAAATTCAGCCCACACCCACCGGGCTCGGCAAACAAACTAAAGCCTCATTTAAACTAAATTCGAGGTCACTGCAACAACCCAAAAGCCCACACAAACCAAATGAAACCCAAATAACCAAACTGAGCCTACTACAACTGGGCTTTGAGTTCAATTTGAGTGCTAAATCATGTCAGATTTTGCCTGCATCAGGGGATGGAAACAAATCCATTAGAGAGCTTGCTTACGGGCATGCTTCACAGTATGAAATCCCCACATACCATAGTGATTTTAGAGATCTTATGAGCCTTCTCAGGGCCTTTGACTTCACATACCCTAATCATTATGAGCACATGTATCATCCACCACAAAGGTTGAAATGAACACTTTTCTCATACAAGTCATCACTTCTGATCAATTAGAAGCTCAAGTTTCCGCTTTAGAAAGGCAATTACATGAGAAATCTGTCAAATCTAATCCCCCAGGCACTATGAAATGTATACTTGTACCTTATGTGGTAGCTTAGACCACCCTGCTGAGAACTGCTACATCTTACATGAGTTTAGGGCCTAGGGAAAACTAAGATAATCCATGCACTGTGACATGCATCATCCATCATCATCATGGGGAAGTTAAACAATGTTATACTCCCCAACTCCTTGATGCAATCACTAATGGAAGAGCAAAATAGAGCAAAACAATGATATACTTGATGGAAAACATGTCACGAAAGCATCCCTTCTCTAGTGAAACTCCGTGTACAACCATGTAATGATCATTCATATGAGGCATGCATACCCACTAGTGAAGATTCTCCTTCCTGAAATGCTTCTTAAAGATTAACCCGATTCATTTAGAAAATGAAGAATGGAAGGAATCTCATGATAAGATGTTTGTTGGTCTTAATAAAGAAAATTTTGAAAATAGTGTTTTCTTCCTACTCTATGCAATCGATACGAATATGAACCTAATCTAGAGGAAATGAGTATACTAGAAACTACAAATTTTGAATGGGAGATGAATTTTTGTTATGATGATGATGATGAATATGAAGAGCATGTGTATTTGAAAATGTAGAATCTTTTGGTTCGAGAGACGTTGGCGTCTCTTCCGTGAACCCTATGAATGATGCTTCTTCTAATATTCATACATGTGATGCGATTTGTGGAATTGTCCTGTGAAAATGAGCATGCTATACAACTTTGTTTGTGACCTAGAATAGTTGAATTATGCAGTGACACGGATGATTCAATGCATGTGCCTAATCTCCATGCCTAGCATCATGATATCTCTCCCGGTTATTTTGTGCATGAGTGATGATGATTATGACATGGAGATTGATGAATTGTTCATGCAGGTGAACATGATTTACCCTCTTGACTTTAGGAAAGTGTGTGATGGTACAAATGATTTTATACATGAAAATAACTTAGATGTACCTAACCTCTCTCCTAAGTCACAAATTGAAACTCTCCACCAAACCTAGTGTAGTTTGTAACAAAATTGCAAAATAACTTTCTAAGAATGCCTAATCTAGGCCTAGAACTTTGTGCCTCCCAAGTCCTCTTGACCATTTTGTACATCAAAGTATAACACTTTTAGGGAAACCACGGTTGGAATGTGTGTGGTGTCCTGGTGGTATTATTAGCAAAACTCACTTTGAGTTAGACCTTTTGCATGATATACCTTTAAAATTGCAAGATTTTGTGCTCAAAAACACACATGTTTACGAGTCGAGTCTGGGAAAGTCATTCCCATATACGATGCCTTACTTGTACTCTCATTTTATATTTGTGTAAGGCCGTTGATGTTTGTATATATTTTCTATTGGGTTGATCCTCAACTCTTTAGATTGTTGGTTTATGGTGAATTTTCATTGTATATAATCCAGTAGGACTTGTTAAATTTTCTTTCTTGAATCGGTTGAGTCTTCTTGTACATATATTGTGCTAATCCGATATGATCTCCGCTGAGAATGTTGGATTCTAGCCTTGACTAATGAAGCTCTAACCTTGCTCCCGCCGACATCCGGTAATCTCTTCCCTTTTCTCTTTTCAGCATAGTTCTCATGGTATGTGACTGTTTAAATTTTTTTTATCTGTCGACACATTGAGGACAATGTTTGATTTAGGTTTGGGGGTGCATTTGCATTTTGCATTTAGAGTTTTTAGTCTTGTTTGGGGGTGCATTTGCATTTGCATTTTACTTCATTTAAAAAAAAAAAAAAACTCTTTTTGTAAAAACCTCCAACTTTTAGAGATTTTAGAGTCACTAGCATGCTTCTAGCTATGTTTACATAGAGAGTCTGACCGAAAGGCCGAGTTAACTGGAAGTACCGGAGAACGAATGGGTTTCTTAGTTGATTGTGAGCGTTAAAGTTGGATTTAACCATGGGTTTTAGGAGCGAATTAGGTGTTATTTAGATATTCCTAGGCGTAGAACTGTGATCACACGTAGTGGAGACTACCCATTTTACATCAAGTGAGGCACCAACCTTCAAATTTTTGGCAACTTTCTAGAAAAGTCAGTGTGTGTCAAATACATCAATTCAAGGTAGGAATGGTAGAGCTACCTAACTTCGCACCTAATTTCAGGCACTACTTTTAATCTCTTGAGTGCTAGTTTTTGTCAATCATGAGGTGACGTCTAAAGGATGAAAACCTTCTTAAATACCGATTTGTAGTTAGCATCACTCTCCCTCTCAACAACATCACAGTTCAGAAACACATCATCGTCAACAGTTTTAGCAATGACTGAATATTTGAAGAAAAGTTGATATAGTCCAAAAGGTTATGTGCAACAAAAAGAAAATAGGATGAGAATTAATGAAGTTTCAGGAATCAGTTTCAAGTTTTATTAAAAAATAAAAAATTTATCAGGATTTTGTAAAGTTCAAGTTCAGTCATCAACATTTGAAGACCGAAGATTGAAGACGTTTCTATGAACTTTGTAGAGCGTATTAATTGCGATGGGGTGAGAAGGTAGGGAGAACTCCGCATCCTTGCTAACGGCTGATTTCCTTTCTTAGAGATCATGAAAAAGATTCTTTTGGTCCACACTTTGTGGAGTCTCAAAGTTTATTTGAGAGGTTATCCTTCTTACTTCACGTCGTGTGGTGGATTTCTCTCTTTATTCCCCGCTTTGTACACAGAGACTAAAAAAACGATCTTTTTGAGGTACGATTATCATAAAACCCTAATGGTGAGGCGGTAAGGCTTATGCATCACAATCGAATCAATTCTTTCATATGGTATGGTTACTTCTCGCCGCACTTAAGGATGAGGATCGTTCTTTGATAGTTCTAACTTGTATTCTAGCATGCAGAAACTCTATATCCTCATAGCTTCTTGGAGGCTTCGAGACTCTTTTACTCCGGTTGAGAAGGTTTTGGGCGTTACCTCTGTAAACCCTCACGAGACTACAACTCGTCACTGGGGTGACACCTAGGGTTTAAAGGCTTAAGGCATACGCTAAATGCATTCGAGACTCGCGACAGGTATAGTTAGGATTTCTATTTCGTTTCACTTGAGGACAAGTAAATTCGAGTTTGGGGTATTTGATGAGTGGCAACAGTGCATATTTATACACCTTTTTATTGGCATTTTACTCATCTTTGCGCTTTAGAAATCGGGAGACATCCCCAGATTCTTGTTTTCTTTGTTTTAAGAATAAATATTTGTATTAATTAATTTTGGTTTTTAGGTAATAAATAAATTCGGAGAGGCCGAGGAGCCAAAGAGAGTAAGAAATGGAGACAAGCGTCTATGGAGCGAGATAGCCCAAGCCACGCGCGTTAGCATGATTGCAACCCAAAAGTAGCAACTCATCTACAACATGGGCTCGAGCTATCCATCTCCGACCCATGACCCGGATCCAAGCCCATCATTTCAGAGCAGTTGAGATCTCCCTCAGCTACATCCAACGGTCGCTCCTTCATGCACATCACACTTTGCTGCTCCCGCTCAATACTGAGATCACTCCGAGTCTCCCCGAGCCGTTCGGATCGTACCCGCTTCATCCAATGCTCGGCCGAGGCCTCTTCATCAAAACCTGCTTGTGCCGCTCAACACCCAAGCAATCCATACCCTTATCCCCTCGACCACATCTTCATTTCCCATTTCACCTTCTCTTTCTTCTTCCCCCATCTGCAGAACCCATTCCTCCACCTCCTTCCCTCTCCTGACACCAGCCAACAACTCCATCAACCACCTACTCAGCCACCCCCGTTTCGACTTGTCTCCGTCAGTAGCTTCTTCCACCTTAGCTGCTTTCATTTAAATGAGACAATCGAACAGGGGTTTACTCAAATCAAGGGTGGATGGCTACTGAGCCAGATTGAGGCAGGGAACAAGTGATTCGGATGTGGGCGAAACGTTTGATTTATTTTTTTATTTCCATTTTTAAATCAATTTTAGGGTTTTGAAATTTTGGAATGTATAAATAGGGATGGGTCTGTGTATGATAGTTTATGCTGAGCTATTGAGCAAGAACTTAGTTTATTTTTGTGTTTTAATTGTTATTATCATGTTCTAAGTAAATTGCTAGAGTGTTGTTGAAACCCTAGACAATATATGTTGATTAATTCTTATTGATGTTGTTGTGATTATTGTGCTTAATGAGACTTAGGAGTTTAGTTAGCTGACAACTTAATTCTCCTGATTGGATGTCTTTGAAGAAGACAACGCAATACTAGGGGAATTAGAGGAAAGATTAACCACCCTCCATGAAACTTTCGAGGGGAAAGAAATGATGTGGCTTAATGAGATATGAATAATGCTTAGTTAATTGACCAAGGAACTCTGTGATAGAGTGTACTTGTAATAAGACACTCTATACTGAGGGGAATTATGAGATTAGTGATTCATTATTCCTTAGAATCATCCTTAGGAAGATACAAGAACACAACATTAGTGGAATGACCTTAGCATAGAGTCAAGTGGTGGATTCACCACCACGGTACTTCCCATATTGTCACTCGTTATTTACAACTTTAGTTTAGAGTCACTTCGACTCAACCTCGATCGCATCGACACTCAATCTTTATTGTTCTGTCACTCTTAGAATTCGGTTAGGAAGCCTTAGATCACACACAGCACCACAAGTCTCGTGGTTCGAGCCGTACTTGCCACGCCTCCAATAGGCGCCGTGCACTTGCGGTTTAACAAGTAGGCAAAATCAAACCCCT